>CM062816.1:1686660466-1686945769 GCA_031772625.1 Pinus tabuliformis | reverse complement strand
ATCGCAATCACCCTAAAATAGCATCTAGTTCGCCTTGGGTTTCTTTCACAATCCCCATCATCGCTCTGCTGGATCTCCGATCAATGGTCGATATCCAATTTCGGGCGGCTTATGAGTAGGGAGTTTACTCACCCGAAAACACAGTTTTCCTCTCTCCTCTGCCAGCCATGTGTCGACAAGTGTGGGCTCGGGCGGAGCCAATCCAATACCAATTTCCACCTAAGGCCCGCCCGAAATCCCGCCTTATCGGAACTCAAATTTTATATATCGCGCCTTTAATTCCCCTTCGGGTCCGGATGTATCACTTTGGGGCTTTTTCCTTTGTATTTCGGTTTTTATGCAGAAGCGCTCTTATACACGGGAAAGTCCCTTTTTGTGGAACTCAAATATTATGATGTCGGGTTTATAAAACCCATCGGGTCCGGTGATCGCATGTGCATGTACTATCGCCCCTTTTATCATCGCGATGCAACGTTGCGATGTGATATATCAAAATCTCTCATAGAATATCCCTGGGGGTCCATCCCTTGTCTTATGCCATCGCGATGCCGATCTGCCGATCGGCGATCGCAATGTCGTATCGGCCTGGGTCCTTCCCTCACGTTATATGCACCAGCCTACCTCCAACCGATATGTCGGGGGTTGGCAATCGGGGGTGGCTTCCCCTCTCTGCTTAAGTCCGCTTTTGGCCCTCTCTGATGTGATTTCCCTTTATAAGGGCTTTTTTCCCCATTTTAGGGGATTTTGCCTCTTTTTCTAAAGAACAAAGGGCATGTTCTTTTTGCGATAACTTCTGCATCCTGAGTCCATTTTTTCCCATTCAAGTTGCAATAGATTCAAAAGGAAAATATATATGTAATGGGGCTATTTCCAGGAACTTCCTTAGACATTCATTTTCCTCTGTGAGGAACACTTAGACTCAGGAGTCTATCCAAAATCCATTTTGGATCACGCTTTCCCACTAAAAGAACTTTTGGTCTCCAAAATACTGATACATTGATCTGAACAGTAAATGAGAGTAACAACACCCTCTTCTTTCAGCCTCCACACACTTGTCTTTGCATAGTGCCTCTGAACCAAGTCTCTAATCACTTTCCTTCCTGAATGTGCTGGTCCTCCTAGGAAGAACTGTCTTCCTCCTTGCCTTCCTATAGAACACCTGCTGAAATGGTCACAGAAGGTAGTTTGAACTTCTCTACCTTGATCATTGATCCAAGGTGGCTCAAATGTGAAGTACACCTGCTCCACAAGACTTTCATTTGTACCTGTTTGACAAGCTGTCAACAACTGTTAACAGCAACAGAAATACAGACGATAACTGGATGGCCTAACCTCCTACTTCAACAAAAGAAATAGATTTTCACATCTTGTGAACACCTCCATGTCTTACATCTGCATACAAATGATGGAGTAGACAACAAGCCCACAAAACATTCCTCTAAAACAAATGACCCTTCAAATCAAGCATGCAGAAAAAAAGACCATTAGAACTCTTTTTCAAAAGATGAAACACTTCATCATTATCTCCATCTTAGAGACCAAATCAACCTGTCCCAAGTCAATATTGTGTTACATGCATGTTTAAAAATAAAGAAATCAACCCTTCAAGTCAATTACATATATATTTTTAAATACAAGGAAAACATCAACATCCCTGTGTCCATGCACATCATGCTCATGCATGCATTTCATCCTTCAACTTTCACTTAAGTATACTGTACTTTCGAAGCTGAAATGAAATATAATGTTGCAGCAATAAAGTGAGTCTCCTACTCAACTTTTCCATTCACCTTCTTGGTAAGAACCTGCAACTTGCATCTCATTGACAAAGAAATGCAAATAGATGCATCAATATACATGCAACCTTAATTGGATAAGAACTCTAGCGATTTCTCACCAATCCAGTTCAAAGGTTTTTCCTTTGTCTGCACATCAGCATCAACATGTGAATCATTCTGAAGCACATCATCCATGGAAACTTGATTTCCATTTCTGCCATCTTCTCTTTCCACTTTGTTCAGCTTTTGTGGAAGCATTGTTGGATTCAGAGTCCAACACCTTTCAACAAGATGCCCTTGCTTATGGCAGTAATTGCAACACATGTGCATCCTCTTGACAACATGATTTTCCTTTTCCAATGGACCTTTGGCTTTTTGCTTCTTTTCCTTGAAAAGTATCTTGTATGTGGCCATTCTCTTCCAACATCTAGAAACATGATGGTTATCCAAACCACAAAAGGAACATGCAATTCTTTTCCCGTATCTATGTGGAAATTTATCATGCTTTGCAAAATCAAAAGGAAGATGATTAGAACCAGATTTATATCTGCCTCTTTCACCTATATTGCCTTCATGAGGAGGTGAAGCAAATGAAGAAGTGACTCCCTTTGGAACACCATCAATCTCTTCAAGGTTGTTGGAGTTTCCACAACTCTCTGGCTCAAGTGTGTGATTTTGAACACCTGCATCCTGCAAGTGATGTTTCAAGTCATTGCATTCCTCCTGAATAGAATCTTCACACTTCTAAGGTAGAGGACATGAAATGAAATTCCTTCTTGGGACTATTTCAATGGCCTTCATGGTAGCTTTGGAACTCTCTCCATAAGACTGTCCATAGCCAAGACCCAAATACTTAGGCCTTTCCTCAACCATTATTGATTCAACAATACCTTGTGCATGCTTGTCAAGCCTTTTCCTTCATAGCCCATCTTGGACATTAGCTTGGAACCTATGCCTCTAGTATGTTTTTCAAAAGAACCAATATAAGCATTCTTAGAGGAATTTGAAGAAAAACTGGAATGGTTTACCTCCTCTTCAAGCTGATACTTGACCAAGGCTTCTTTGGCAAAAAAGAGATGTGACTCCAATTCATGCATCCTTTTCAGGTTCATATTTGCAATATGAAGTTGCCTCTCCATTTCCTACAGTATGTTGGAAAGCAACTGCTTCTCTTCCTTCCTGGAATTCAACTGATATCTAAGTATGTTGCTCTTCCTTCCATCCTCATACATTTCTCTCATCTTGTCCAACATGATGAACAAGTCTTGCTTCAAGTCTCCATCATAGAGTCTTGTGATGAAGGAGGAATTTGAGGATTCACTTGTAGAAGTTGTCATTATACCAATGAACAAAAGAACTTCAAACAAGATTAATAAAGGGCTTTATTAAGAAACCTTTTGCAACAAACCTCTTGTGCTTCGAGGATTGCTTTGAGGTCCTTTGGAATAGAAGAATGCCTTTAGCCCTTCTTCCTTCTTGTCCTTCCTAGACTGAGCTATCAACAACTTTCCCTTCACCTCTGCAAACTCAAACAATAGTCAGTCTGCAAACAAGCATACAATCAACCTCTGACTATTTAAACACCTTTTAGACAAGAAATCTTTGCTCTGTCAATCAATCATTCTGATATAACCTTCTTTGAAGGTGGTTTTAATCAATCTCAGGCTCTGATACCACTTGATCTGAAAATGGGGCACTTAGGCTTCTTGTCTAACTTACAAGGACCTCTCCCACTTCCAAAGCTTAAATGTTCCCAAGTCTTATTGATTAATCAATCCGGAATTGATAATATGCTTGAAAATATAGGTGTATGCTTATGTTTGTTTTAAACTGTTTATGTGCTTTTAAAATTCTATTGTTTGTGCTGATATGTAAATACATATGACAGTAGAAAAATGCAGCAATAAGAAAACACATAAAACATCAATTTAATATGGAGTTCACCCAAAACTCTTGGGCTACGTCTCCTTGAGCTCTAGTCAACTCAAATAGGCTCTCTAGGATTGTGGCAAGTCCTTTTTACAAGCTCTTGGCTCAACTCCACTTTTTTACACACAAACAATGGGCTCAGAACACCATCTCTCCCTGGCTCTGAAGATCTCGGCCTCTGTGTGCCTCTGTGATTCACTTAATCTCCAAGAGATCCTCAGCAACCTTCCAGTGACCTTTTGCAGCTCTGCTTTCAACTTTCTCTGGCTACTTCTGCTAGCTTCTTCCTCTTGTGCTCTCAATCGTGCTATTTGGCTCTTTTGAGGCATCTTCCTAGCTTTTTGGCTTCCCTGACCATTTCTCTGCGATTCATTGTCCCCCTGTGGCCCTGTCACTTCACAATGCATCATTGCCTGTAAAAACGCCTACTGCAGCATGGCATGATGATCAGGAGCGGTTACAGAAGGAATTGGGGCCGTTTCATAGGCAAAAACCCGAAAATGGAGAAAATCCCATTACATAGGGAAGGCACGCAAAATACACTATCGGGCGTGATTTTCAGACGTTAAATCCCATTCAATCGCCCCTAAATCCCTATCAGGTCCGCCATTGGGCGTTATATCGCATTGCATTAATGTGTTGGGCGAGATCCCTAATACATGGGAAAACCTTCAAAAACCCGACAAAATGCATCCTATCGGACTTCAAAATATTATCGCAATCGCCCTAAAATCGCATCGGGTCTGCCTTTGGTTGCTTTCACAATCCCACCGTCGATCTGATGGATCTCTGATCAACAGTAGATATCCAATTTCGGGCGGTTGAGGAGTAGGGAGGTTACTCACCCGAAAAGGTGCTTTTCCTCTCTCCTCTACCAGCCAGATGTCAACCAGTGTGTGGGCTCAGGCAAGCCAGCCCAATACCGCTTTCCACCTAAGGCCCGCCCGAAATCCCGCCTTATCAGAACTCAAGTTTTATATATCGCACCTTTAATTCCCCTTCGGGTCTGGCAGTATCGCTTTGGGGCTTTATCCTTTGTATTTCGGTTTTTACGCCGAAACGCTCTTATACACGAGAAAGTCCCTTTTTCCAGAACTCAAATATTATGATGTCGGGTTTATAAAAGTCATCGGGCCTGATGATCGCATGTGCATGTACTATCACCCCTTTTACCACCACGATATGATGTTGCGATGCGATATATCGCAATTTCTCATTGCATAGGCCGGGGGGTCCATCCCTTGTCTTATGCCATCGCCGATGCCAATCCACGATTGGTGATTGCAATGTTGCATCAGCTCGGGTCCTTCCCTCATGTTATATGCATCAACCTGCCTCCGACCCAATATGTCAGGGATTGGCAATCGGGGGTGGCTTCCCCTCTTCGCTTAAGTCTGCTTTTGGCCCTCCCTGATGTGATTTCCCTTTATAAGGGTTTTTTGCCCATTTTAGGGGATTTTGCCTCTTTTTCTAAAGAACAAAGGGCATCTTCTTTCTACGATAACTTCTGCATCCTGAGTCCATTTTTTCCCATTCAAGTTGCAGTAGATTCAAAAGGAAAAGATATCTGTAATGCCGCTATTTCCAGAAACTTCCTTGGACTTTCATTTTCCTCTGTGAGGAACACTTAGACTCAGGAGTCTATCCAAAATCCATTTTGGATCACAGATAAGGCATGCCAGGGAATATCAGGGCATGTCAAGAAGTGCTAGAGTGTGCTAGTTAGTTATGGGGTGTGATAACATGTGCCAAATAGTGCCAAGGCATGCCAGGTGATAAGACATGCTAGGATGTGCAAGGTGCCAGAGTATACGAATATGCGTCAAGGAGTTTCAAGGCAACAAAAGGAATAACCAAGATAAAATGCAAGGAAATGAACACATTAGAGGGTTAATAGTTCGAGACTTTATCTTTTTCAAAAGGGGAATGTTAGGCACACTAATAGTATGTTCCAATACATGCCAAGTGCCAATGTGTGCCAAGTGCTAATGTATGTCAATTCAATATTATCCCAAGGTGTTGCAGGGCATGCTAGGGACTACAGGGCATGCCAACACATGCTAGGGGAGTGTTATTCTATGCTAGGGAATGCCAACATGTGCTTGGGCGTCCTACTCATGGCAATATGTTCTAGGTACAAATATGTTCCATGTACAAAGATGTTCCAAGAAATGAGAGGTACCAAGGAATGTTAATGTGTTCCAAAGCATGTTAAGGTGTGCCATGAGTGTTGAGGAGTGCTAGGTCTCTCTCATTAATAGAATTGACAGAGCTTGATTATGGATTAAATAATATATTTCCTACACACACTACTGGAACTTTATCTAAAGGGAATTTGCAAGTTAATAAACCAAATAGAGATGAATCATGTGTTGACTAATAGGAAAACTATATTCTTATGACTTGAGGGATACACACTAATTACTTCTTAAAAAATTGACTGACTCTAACCACTATGGCCTTGGACACATAATGAAAAGGACTCTAGAACAATGGTCTTGAATTGTTATCTTTTGACAAAAAATATAGTAACAAGTACATAGCGTCATCAAAAACTCATTGGAATGATCAATGATGACGAACATTTTTTTGACCATCACCAAAAGTAACAAAAAAGAGCACTGGTGAGGGTCAATAAAATATTGTCACTAGAAGTGTTACCAAATAGAAAATTAGTGATGGGCCTTTAATGACCCTCACCAAAAGTGTCACCAAAGAGAGAATTAGTGACGGCCCTTTAACGACCCTCACCAAAAGTGTCATTGAAAATGGCTTTGGTGACAAACCTTAAGGGACCATCACTATATACACTTACAACAACGCTTTTTAAGGACCATCACCATATGAAACATTGGTGATGGACCTTAAAGGTCCGTCACAAGCACGACCCTCACCAATGACCTTTTTTCTTGTAGTGCAATCAACCTCAGTCGGAATCATGGAGGTCATGACAAGGCAGAGAGAGACCTTTTGGAATTACTGCTTTCAGATTTTCTTTTGAAAACCCCATGCCATTAAGCTCGGTGGAAACATGTGAGTTAAAGAAAACTACACCTTTTCAATTTGATCGACGGAGAGAATATCCTTGTCAACCATTGTTTACCTTTCAATGCCACTTTTCCACTTTCTTTATCCATGGATCTGGAATGCACAAATTGTGCAACTGTACAACATATGATCTTACCCTTTGCTACGAAATCTTCTACTATACAAAAGAATTTGGTGAATAATGCCTATCCTCATGGTCATGGTTATCCCTAGTTTGTATAGTGTTTATCCTTCATTAAACGTAAACACATAACACTATGTTTATCTTCTCCTTACGATGGACACATACATTTATGGTTAAGAGCATGTTAAGACTAACATTAATACCACATCTTGGGCTCCTGTTGCTCTTGCCATAGAGGCATGTGGGTGGAACATCGTATGGAAACATATACCAGGATTGTGGAGAGGAGCCAAAAAAAAAGGAAGTATGGAGCACAACCGCGCTGAGTTCCTTCTCTCGACGTCCAGTGGTGGTAGCAGGCGAGGGTCATATGCATGGATTATGACATCCCTCGCTTCACTGCAGTACTCTATGATCGAGCGTAGTTACAGTTGTTTGTTGATAAAAGGGCCAATATCCTATACGATGAAATTTTGAGCAGGAAGTGTTAGCATGCTATTATTTAAATAATGTGCCGACTAACAGAGCGACGAAGTTGAGTAGTTAAATTCTACGATGGTGATATGAATTGCATACAATAGTGGTTTGACTCTTGTTTAATTGGTGTTAATGTTGTGGTTAACTGCATTCTGTTGGTCAATGTTGTTATTAGGAATTGTGCGCCTTATGATCAGTCTTTTACCCAAAATCTATAGTTGGAGTAGCATTATAAAATGGACGACAAAAATTAGAGCTAAACATGTCTTATTTCAGATGTTTGAGTCTGACTTATAGATACCCTCTTTGGTTTAATTTTTTTGTAGAATCTTACAACCAAAAGATTGCAAATGTTACCTGTTGATTTCAGGAACATCTTGATTTTTCTCAAAGGTGCGGAGTATGCTCGCCTAGTGTTGACATTTTTTTAGTTGTTCAAAGATGTGTTCTTTGTCTTGCGATGGGAAATTTGATGGCAGCTGGGATTGCAGGCTGGCTTCATGATGAAGCACCTCCATGCAAGCCTTCACTTAATAATTGAAGGGAAATATTGTTGATGGCGTCACTACCAAACAACTGAATTAGTGCATTTAGCATCACAGTATTAATTTCCTTTCTTATTGTTGCACGCAAAATTTTGAGAGATACGATTGTGCAATGATTTTTTTTGTATAAGCCACCTTTGCTCACAATTTGAGAAGTTTATTATTTATACGCACTTCATAGTAATCTTTTTACTTCATCTTGAATTTCTCAAGTCTATGTATTGTATTCACGCACCATCATGGATAGCTATAATAGCACTATGCGAGAAGAAACCTTATAAGGTTAGATTTGAACAAATAATTTTGCAATATTATTATATAACATAGATTTGTGCGGTATTGTGATGGAGTAGAGAGTAATTCAAAGAAGTGAAAATAATTACCATGTTGATTATGTTCAATAGGTAGAAGTGGTCAACCATAAAGTGGTTAAAGTTTTGTTGTGCCTACTTATTAAGTGCTGGGAATTATGTGTAGATTAATTTTTTATTTCTTTTCTTGTTGTGGAAATTTTTTCCAAACTTAGGTTCTTGTCAAATGCTCTTGTGATGGCACAAAGTCTATATACCATGATTTAAAATTGGTTTAAGATAGTTACACATGATATACCTAGCTTTAGATGCTCATATTCGAGCTTGATGAATGAACACATTTGAAATAATTGTAAGTTATGATTATGGAGAGTCTGGATGATGAAATTTAGTGGTGTCGTCATCATGGGTTATGAATATGAAAGCAAGTGTTGAAAGAAGTAATGGTGGATAAGGAAAGTTTGAATCCTATGGGTAACTGAATGCGGATAGGTCTCCTATTACATACTCTTGTCATATTACTTTTCTCATATTAAAATTAAAGTATGGGTTGCAATATTTCTATGCGTAGTATAATCAAAGATGTAGCTTAGTAGAATGAAGTTATACTTATAAGAGATCTTAAAGGAAGAAGCGTTGAACTCTTATGAGGTAACGGGAAAACAAAAATAGATAAAATAATAAGTTATCTTTCCATAGATCATGGTGAACACGAAAAAATATAGATGGAATCTATATACATGTCAGGAAATAAGTTCATGACATTCTATCAACATATCCAAATTGATGGGTAATTAATTGATTTCCATCACAGAACAGATCCAGAAGGTTTTCTTTAATTGTATCTATTCATGAAGTTCCCATGAAATATCATCAAGTTCATGAAATACAAGTCCCTGTGTGTCGTATGAGACTGTGGATTCTATTTTAAATTTTCTTTCAATTTAATATTTTATTTTAGTTGGTGCATCTACATGTAATGTTGCAGTTCATTTTTTGATGTGGTTTTGGCCACTGGTTGAACCATTAACTCACCCTTATGGGGAAAACGCTTCAAATATATGTTACTGAAAGGAACTAAACCTTACTAGATCATTACTCAGATATTCAATAGCAACATGCATATTTAATTGTACATGCATAGTTTGTAACCTACATGTTTCTTTGAGTAAAAAATATCTCAATAATTATAACTAAGAGATATAAGAGGCATCTAAACTGAACTAACGTCATAGTTGTGAAGTGTATGCACACATGTAATACAACTCACTGTATACATGTTGAAGAAGAAATTACACATTAATAGTTTTAAGACCTTCATAAGTAGGTCAATTGGAGTGGCACACAAAAGTACATATGGTGTAAATACATAATAGGAATGTAAAAGAAGCTCCTAGTGCTTCTTGATTAATAGCAGTAACACAATATTAAATACAATCTCAAGAGAAAATTCCCAATTCACTAAAATTTCAATGTGTAAATATTTGCAACTCAATTATAAAACCTCAAACTTCAAAACCTTTGATGTGCATATCCATCCAGATAAAGATGAGGTTTTGTCAATATCTAAAAAATAGGAACCTTTTAAATCTCCAACAAACATAAGATGCTTTCAGTTGAATGATTATAGATATTACAAATGTAATTCTTGTGCGAAGTGATAAGATAAAAATGAACTGTGTTTCTACTATGTATAAACAAAGTATACATGCTTTATGAAATGAAGAACAAATCAGATATGGTTGTGATAGATGCACTTGAATTAGAAATAGAGCAATTAAAAGTAGCATAATTACTAACAAGAAGTATATACTAGATTCAGAGCATTACTGGTCTCAATTAATTATCAAAATTTCGGTAAACCTAAAGGTTTTTCATTAATACAATTTATGGTGACCTAATAATCTTATGCCTGTAGTAAATAATACATGCATCAAGTAAGGTGTTGCATATAAAAGGTTCTAGGTGATGAAGAGACAGGATAACAAAAAACATGCAACAACTCGTTGTTAAATCAATAAGATGCTTCAACCATTTTAATCGAAAAGTGGTACTCGTAATCAAGATTGTTGTGTACAAAGATAATTGGTTTCGATAAAATGATATGTTGCAATCTATTCAAATAAATTGATAATCGTACAATCTGAAATGGATATTTTGTACCACTATTTCCTCTTAAGCAATATGGGAGAAGTCTACCTATTAGATTGCGTTGATAATGTTTTCTGGTTTTGAATATGACAACATAACAATTATTGCTTAAACACTTTATTTTAAGGAATTTAACAATTGATGAATTATATTATACTAGGGCATCATCTAGTGTTAAAGTGGGGTATCAACATGTTATTGACCTAGGTTCACACCCTGGTACACATAGTGCCTAAAACATTAGTGGGAGTCGAGTTGAGAACCTTGTAACCTTAATTTATAATCATATATGGGAGGTGTATGTACTTGCATACTCATTGCTCAATTGGTTTTGGGCATACACTCAATTTATTCATGCCCAACAAGGTGTTGGAAGAAGTGTAAAAAGAGCAACACGAAATGATATGACATGACTAGTCTATGTGTGGAGTAGTTTTGAGTACCAAACAATGATTAATCTGAATAAATTTCCATTCATGAATGCTGATTAATTATCGTTGCAACATCTTCAATGTCATAAATTTAAGTATTATTACGTAGTAAAAATGCTTTACTGGACAAAAGATATATGAATTTCAGGAAATTAACAGAGAATAAAACCTTTGTTCTTCATTCCATCCAACACGTTCTTCGAATATAATTCTACACACTTTTACCTAGGTCTCTTTGAGTAAGTGTCTTTTTTTTAATATGTGGCAAAAAAATGGTTACAACGATATTTTGTTTAGATCCACAATAGTAGGATATATTCAACATAATAGGGAGAAAAATCGTGATGAAATAATACAATTCCAACACACATCAGGTAGTTCTGAAATTTCGGATAGTTGGAAGCTACATTTTTCCAATAGGATATTTATTAAAACATACCTCACCATCTATTCAACAAAAATAGATTTTCTATCAATTACATGGAAAATAATAAAAAAATCATGATGCTTAGAATCAATTTTATTTCTACAAGAAAAGCACTACTACAAACATCAAACTTGTGTAGGCATGGTTAATAATAACTACGTAGAGTTACTTAGCCTCAAGCTTTCGATCTTGTTTTCTAATGAAGAGGGATGAAGGTAGTTATAAATTTTCAAGGACTATTTGACTATTATAAATTAGTTCAATGAGATCATCAAATGTCACAATGTAACACCCATTTAATGTATGTAACACTTTGCTGACCAAAGCCATGAAATGATAAGTCTAAGGTATAACAATGAAAGTAAATACTTTATTATTAAATATATAATAAAGATAATTTAATCACTTGGAAAACGAGACAACAAGATATGAGATTCTTGCCAAATGAAATCCCATTGGTGAATGCGAATTGATAACTCTTTCATTATAAGACTTCTAGATCCAATTCTAGATAAGCTTAATGGATTGGGAGATAAACATCCATCAAGTTACTTAGCTGGAGAAGGATTATAAGTTTAAGAAAAACATAAAAGCCCTGTGGGTGAAAAATACAAATTTTTTTGAGGAAAATCCTCGCTGGAGAGAAAGGCGAGCTCTTTTGGGGAAATCCTAGGAAAATGGATAAAAATATCCATAATAGAAGGACACTGCTAAAGGAAACCATATCATGAAAGAGGTCATTAAATATCCATTGATGAGATCAATAAGAGGCAGTTGATTCATGGAAAGAACTCTTGGCTTGGGGGTGAACTGGAGGAAGTCAGTTCTAGGTTGGGTGGCGGTGCTTGACTTTCCAAGTGACATTCTTTTTGCTAGTCTAGTGTGATTCAATTTCATGAGATGTTCTGTATGTTGGCTCTTTAATCTTTATGTTGTCGAATATTTAATATTATGAGATATAATTGAATAATTATTCATGTGACAACTACTGAAAGTAAATTTAATCGAAGTTAAATTTAGAAATGGGAGCATAGTATGTGATTGTTAGGTTGGGTCAACGAAGTATGTGACAAATGGTATTAGAGTTCTATGTTCAAACATTGTGGCCTATGGACCAATCCATCTCCATAAGATATGACTGAGTTGTAGGTCCTAAACTAGGTCCTAAACAAATAAGAGGTTACTGAAGGGGCTGATTATAAAATTGCTATAAGAAAAATGTTCCAATGAATTCTAAAGTACTTCCTAAGGCCTTAGAAGCCATAAAGGTTGAAGCAAAATCTTAAAATGATTTATTTTGGAAGGACATTGAAATCGAAGGTAATTTTGAACTGAAGTTGCTTTAAAATGTGTGACTTGCTTTATATCTTTAAGGTTTGCAATGGTATAGACTATGTGCTCAGGTTATATAAGCCCCATGTTATCTTTACTATGCAATTTGCATCATGATTTGAATTTCATCCACTGAGGGTCATTTTTGTTATGATACATATTATTCACTATGTTTTGTATTGCATAAAACATATGTCATTAATGCCATTGAATATGATAGTAGGACTATGATCATGATGTATAGCAATACTGGCTATTTTTGACAACGTAAGAATGGGAGTGACAACTTACCCATAGAATATGAAGTTGTGATTTGTATGGAATGCATTAATGCTTGCTTTTGGCATCAAAGGAATGAAATCAAAATGCCTAATTTTATCATGTTGAATGCCCATGTTGATTATTTCCTATGGGATATAATGTATGCGTAGTAAATGTGAAGTGTTGATTTGGAACGTAGTAAATGAATCTATTTATTTGGACCTAAAAGTCCACATTGGTTCATGTAGTGTAGCCACTATATATATGGAGTTAAAATACATATCTTAGTAACCATTGTAGCATTTGATGGAGTGAGTTTTATAAAAAGTAAATGATTATTGTGTGCATGGATCACTAAAGAATAGTGAGGGTCGAAGTGTTATGAGAATTATATTTTGGGTTAAGACTGAAGGTTAATTGATATATTTTTTTTAAAATATCAACATAAATCATACATGTAATGGTAATGGATGATACTTGAATGCGGGTGCATAGAATAAAATATGAGGACAAATTTAACGACTTCTTTTAGTCAGTGAAAGTTAATTTGAATCTTATATTTATCGGCTCATATCAATAAATGTAATGAACATTCAACTTTCGCCTGGTAGGTACCTTACCGAGCAAGGTTCAACTTATTTTCCATGAATGGTTGACCTTCTCTGTGACTTGAATATTATATTATGTTTTGAGTCGTTGACTATTTTCATATATACGGATGAGGGCTTGAAACATATCTCCACTTCTCACATTTTGAATGTTATAGTGGCATGTTGTCCACTCATTGTAGCTCACGCTCTCCATGAAAAGTATTTTGTTCTATTCATTCTCATGGCTCATAATACAATATGTTGTTTTCATTCTCCATGTGGCAACACTGTGCTCAAAGAAATTTCGATGTGGCTTGTCACACACATAGCCACACTCAAACAAACAAATTTTATAATAACTCGTGAATGATGTATAAGTTGAAACCGATGCCTTCACAGTGTTCATTGACCATATACACAACATACATTAAAAATGTGTATGTGTCAAGAATAAAAATAAATATGGCTAAACAACTGATTTACAATAACAATGTTATCTAAATTACATAGGCCGAAAATTTAAGGAATATATTATATATAGATCTATATAAAATGTTAAGAGAGGAATCCCTAAGGTATTAAGCTGGTTGAAAATTATGTCTCTTGACTACAGGCACTATCTTCTCTAATACCCAAGCTTATATGGGTTGTGTCTAAAAACAAAGAAGTAATCCTAATTTCTCTGGTTTATCAAGACCTTACTATTCAAGTGACTGATCCCCGCCCTTTCGTGGGGATGACATCCAAGAACAGCCTCATTGATACCACAAGAGAATGGATGCATTATAGTCTTGTATTACACCCTAATTTTTTCTAATGAAATTTTTGGTATTAATATTTCAACTTGCCGCAAGAGTGTGTAGGAATTGACCTGTTCCTCTGCAGTGCTTGAAACGGGAGCGGTGTCAACCAACCCCAACCCGAATCATGGAGGTCACAACAAGCTAAAGAGAGAGACATCCACGACACTGATTAATTAATAGATACTGATGCCTTTCGCAGTTACTGCTTCTATATTTATTTTTTCAAAACCCCGCACCATGAAGCTCAGTGGAAACGTGTGATTTAAAGCAAACAACACCTTTTCAATTTGATGGTCAGAAAAAAGCTCCTTGTCAACCATTTTTTCCCTTTCAATACTAATTTTCCACATGCTTTATTAACGGGTTTGGAGATGTACGAATTGCGCAATTGTATAAGATATGAGCTTATCCTTTGCTACGCAACATTCTACTCTGAAAAAGAATTCAGTGGATAATGGCTATCCTCATTGTCATGGTTATCCTTATTTTGGATAGTGTTTGTCCTTCATCACCCATAGAAAAATCACACTAAATTTATCTTCTCCTTGTGATCGACACATACGTGTAAGGTTAAGAGTAGATCAAGACTAATATTAACACCACATCTTGGCCTCCTGTAGCTGTCACCATAGAGGCATGTGGGTGGAACATCATATGGAAACATCTACCAAGATTGCGGAGAGGAGCATAAAAAAAGATGGAGTTATGGAGGACAACCTTGATGACTTCCTTATCCTGACGCCCAGTGGTGGTAGCAAGCGACAGTCATATGCATGGATTACAACATCCCTCGCTTCACTGTAGTAATTTGGGATCGAGTGCGATTACAGTTGTGTGTTGACAGAAGGGCCAATATCTTCTACAATGAAATTATGGGCTTCATCCCCAAGGAATATTTTATCGTTTTTCATCAAAGGATTAAGGGAATTCATGGTAAATTAATTTCTAACAAATAGTAGCTATCAGGCAGCGCTAGCGTGGCATTATTTAAAGAATGAGATGCCTAGAAGAGTGACAAATTTGAGTGGTTAAATGGTGCGATGGTGGTTTGAATTTACGACAATAGTGGTTTGACTGTCGTCTAATTGGTGGCAATGTTATGGTTAACTGTGTTCTGTTTGTCAATGTTTTTATTAGTAATTGCGTACCTTATGATGGGTCTTTTAGCTTGAATCTATAGTTGGCGTAGCCTTAGAAAATGGAGGACAAAAATTTGAATCTAAACATGACTTATTTGAGATATTTGAGCATGACTTATGTATACCCTCTTTGGTTTAAAATTTTTGTAGAATTTTATCACTAGAATATTGGAAATGTTACCTGTTGATTGCAGGGACATGTTGATTTGGTTAAAAGTTGAAGAGTATGCTCGCCAAGTGTTGACATTTTTCTAGTTGTTCAAAGATGTTTTCATTGTCTCGCAATTAGAAATTTGATGGCAGTTGGGATTACAAGTCGGATTTGTGTTGAAGCACGTCCATGCAAACCTTCACTTAATGAGTGGAGGGAAATATTTTGGATGGCATCACTACCAAACAACTGACTCAGTGCTTTTAGCATCAGGGTAATAATTTCCACTTATGCTCACAATTTAAGAAGTTTATTCTTTATACACACTTCATAGTAATATTTTTACTTTATCTTGAATTTCTCAAGTCTATGTACTGTATTCATACACCATGATGGATAGCTATAATAGCACTATGGGAGAAGAAACCCTGTAAGGTTAGATTTGAACAAATAATTTTGCAATATTCTTATATAACATAGAACTGCACAGTATTGTGATGGAGTAGAGAGTAATGCAAAGAAGTTAAAACAATTACCATGTTGATTACATTCAATAGCTAGAAGTGGTCATCCATAAAGTGGTTATAGTTTTGTTGTGCCTACCTATTAAGTGTTGGTAATTATGTGCAAATTAATTTTTTATTTCATTTTATGTTGTGGAAATTTTTTCCAAACCTAAGTTCTTGTCAAATGCTCTTGAGATGGCTCAAAGTCACTATACCATGATTTAAAATTGGTTTAAGAAACCTACACATGATATACCTAGCTTTAGATGCTCCTAGTCGAGCTTGATGAACAAACACATTTGAAATAATTGTAAGTTATGATTGTTGAGAGTCTTGGTGTTGAAATTTAGTGGTGTCGTCATCATGGCTTATGAATATGAAAGCAAGTATTGAAAGAAGTATTGGACGATAAGGAAAGTTTGAATCTTATGGTAACTGCATGCCGATAGGTCTCCTATTACATACTATCATCATATTACTTTTCTCATAGTAAAATTAAATTACGGGTTGCAAGATTTCTATGCATAATATAATCAAATACATAGCTTAATAGATGAAGTTATACTTATAAGAGATCTTTAGGGAAGAGGCGTTGAACCCTTATGAGGTAACAAGCAAACAAAAATAGATAACATAATAAAGGAGCTTTCCACAGATCATGGCGAACATGAAAAATGATAGATGGAATCTATATACATCTCAGGAAAGAAATTCATGAGATTCTATCAACATAGCTGAAATTGATGGGTAATTGATTGATTTCCATCCTAGAACAGATTCTTAAGGTTTTCTTTAATAGTATATATTCATCAAGTTCCCATGAAATATCGTTAAGTTCATGAAATACAAGTCCATGTGTGTGGTATGAGATTATGGCTTTTTTTTTAAATTGTCTTTCAATTTAATATTTTTTTAATTGGTGCATCTACTTCTAATGATGTAGTTCATTTTTTGATGTTATTTTGGCCACTAGTTGAACCGTTAACTCACCCTTATGGTGAGAACACTTCATATATACGCTACTGAAAGGAACTAAACCTTACCAGGTCATTACTCAGATATTCAGTAGCAACATGCATATTTTGGAACCTACATGTTTCTTTGAGTAAATCAATATCTCAATAATTATAACTAATAGATGTAAGAGGCATCTAAACTAAACTAAGGTCAGAGTTGTGAAGTGTATGCACATATGTAATACAACTCATTGTATACATGTTGAAGAAGACATTACACATTAATAATTTTATGACCTTGATAAGTAGTTCAATGGGAGTGGAACCCAAAACTACATCTGCTATAAATACATAATAGGAATGTAAAATAAACTCCTAGTGTTTCTTGATTAATAGCAGTAAGACAATATTAAATACAAGCTCAAGAGCACATTCCCAAGTTCACTCAAATTTCAATGTGTAAATTTTTGTAACTCAAGTATGTAACCTCAAAATTCACAACCTTGATGTGCATATCCATCGAGATAAATATGGGTGTTTGTCAATATCTCACAAATAGGAACCTTTTAAATATGTAGCAAAAAGAAGATGCTTCAAATAGAATTATTGTAGATCTTAGAAATGTACTTATTGTGGGAAGTTGAATACTTGACATAACATTATTCAGTTAGGCTCTGGCTGAAAAAGTTGAACAGGTCCATGAATTCCTCATTCTCCAATTGACAAATGAAGGATGATTTGATTAGACTTGACTAAAGATAGTGTGAACAAATAAAGGAAATTTTGTCATTGAGTTGATGTTATGATAATAATTCTAACATGGGTTAAAAACAAATGGAACATGTATAGGTCGTGCATAGGATGCTATGGACATTAAGTATCGTGTAGACATTGTAATGGTATTACTGTGTACATGTGGTACATATTGTACTAGTATGGATGCATGTATTGCATGACGTTGGATGATGTGTATAGTTGTATGTGTGTGTTGTATACATAATTGAGGAGAAGGAATTGGGTGATTTCCTAGTGTGGCAAGCATTCCATAGTGTGTACAAAAGAAAGAAAAAGGTGGAAGCTAAGGATTGATTAATGGATAAGTACCCGTATTCTGTTTCAATTTAGTATGCATGGTATTTATGATTTTGGCCTATGATGATTACATGTGATCTATGACTGATTGTTACATATGATTTATTGTTTTCATGGTTATGTTTTGAGATATGATGATGTCATATTATTATACATGTTGATTGGTCAAATGTGCTAGTTTGACTTCTTGCGACTAATATAAGGAGACTGCAAGAAGAAAGTGTTCAGAAACAACACAAATGCATTGGAAGAACATGCATTTATTCCTATTAAAATACAATGAAAATTTGGAATCATAGTTAAATTGTGGGCAACATTAACCCATATTCACTCAAATAGTAGTGTGGTTATATCAAGTTATGACATTAATTGTGGTAAACAAAATCGAGTTTTTTTTAATGGCATCTAAAGCCTCTCACATAATTGATTGAAAAAATGTTACAGGTAGCAATTGAAGCAGAATTGTGGTAGAGCTCCTTTGTAACCTATATATTAGAAGATCTGCTTCAGATGGCAAGGCCACAGAAACCTGAAAATTCAGAAGCAATGGGAGAGTATGTAGCACCCTACATTGTATGCAACAGTTTGTTGACCAGAGCTAAGAAAATTTAGGTCTCATGTATAACAATTAAAGTAAATACTTTATTATTAAATAAATAATAAAAATAATTTAATCACATTGAAAATGAGACACCAAGAGATGAGATTCTTGCCAAATGAAATCTCATTGTTGAATGGGAATGGATAACTCTTTCATGATAATACTTCTAGATCCAATTCTAGATAAGTTTAATGGATTGGGACATAAACACCCATTAAGTTACTTAGCTCGAGAAAGATGTTAAGCTTAAGAAAAACATAAAACTCTTGTGGGAAAGAAAGGAAATCTTTTATGAGGAAAATCCTCACGGGAGAGAAAGGCAAACTTTTCTAGGAAAAGCCTAGGAAAATAGATAAAAATATCCATAAAATTGGGACGTAGCTAAAGGAAACCATATCATGAAAGAGGGAATTAAATATCCATTGATGAGATCAACAAGAGGCAGTTGATCCATGGCAAGAACTCTCAGCTCGGGGGTGAACTGGAGGAATTTAGTTCTAGGTTAGGTGGTGGAGCTCGATTTTCCCAGTGAGATTCGTTGCGCTACTCTGATCTTATTCATTTTCATGATATGTTATGTATGTTGGCTCCTTACTCTTTATGTTGTAGAATCTTTAATATTATGGGTATAATTGCATGTGTTATATTTTTTTTTCCCTTGGAAAAAGTCATAATTTCTATTAATATATAAGAAATTACATTTTGTAGATGCTAGAGCATATGCATATGGAGGCAAGTTGCCTATCGAGTTCAAAAAAGAACAAAAATAAAGTTCAGAATATGTAATCTCCACGCAGGGAGTCATGATAACAAATCATCTGTTTCCTGTGCCTGTTCTCTGTGTAGAGAAACTGTAATAAAATTTGATTCTGTCTCTTCTCAGAGAGAGAATGTAAATATCAAAATTGGTACCACATGTCCTATATAGTTGATCAAGTGCAGTATATATAAATAGCATAATATTTACAAGAGTTATGCCAAAAATAAAGGGCTTATAGCCCATTGTCTCGGAGCTCCATAAAAGGTTTGTGATAATGCTGGTCGAAAGTCCCATCAATCTCTTCCTGTATCAACCAGTCATCGCTCTGTCTAAGCGCTGCCTCTTTGGAAAGGAAATCTGCCCCCGAGTTTCGCTCCCTGAAAATGTGATGACAGGTAAATGAGTCAAAAGTAGAAATCAATCTGTGAGCCTCTTCCAATATATGCCTCAATGAATATGCATTGTAGTGAGATGCTCTATTTAACCAATTGCAAACAATTTTGGAATCCCCAAAGAGTTGTAGGTGTCTGCAATGCTTTTCTAATGCAAAATGAATGAGGTGTTTTGCAGTGCATAATTTAGCATAATTGTTAGTTCCCCTCCCTAATCTCATTTGTATTTTGATACAATGAGTTTCATGTAGATATAGTATGGCTCCTCCACCACAACCCGCCTCCTGAGCGGAACCATCAAAGTATGCCCACGGTATAGACTTGTCAATGATTTCAGGCTTGATAATTCAGGGAGGGGTATTGGATACCTCCTCAGGTTGGAGATCAAAGTCTGCAATAGTTCTGATCATGATAGCAGGCTAGTGAGGTATCTTGAAGTTAAAAATATATTGATTTCTTGCAATCCACAGTGACCAGCATATAAGAAGAGGCATATTTCTGGCTTTGCCATTGTGGTTTTCACACCATATACTCTAGGCTTCCATGAGGTTCCTGCCTTGCCAGTTTTTTAAGCATGGATAGTGAGCTATGATGGAGTTCCATTGTTCTTTGATGATGGGGTAGTTTAGGAAGAGATGTTCTGTACCTCCTCATCATTACGGCAGAGTTGACACCAGAAAGGACCATGGAAAGATCTTTTCATCAAATTGAGACCTGTAGGAATCTTGTCAAACAATATATTCCACATAAGTAGTCGGGCTCGTGGTGCTGCTTTGAGCTTCTAGAGTGTTTTCCATGTAGGGTTGATATCTGGGGGGTTGTAAGGTTCCATCAACCTTAGATATCCATTCTTGGGAGAGTAGGTGTTGTGCTTTGCAAACACCCAGACAATCTCATCTGGCCCTTCAGTTAACCGAATATGAGCTTGGGTATGGGCTTCCGTGTAGTCAAACCAATCTTGATGCCATTGTATAGGAATGTCCAATTCCTGTGCAGTTTTCCAGGCCTGCTGAAATATGGTAGAGTTGTTAGTGTCTCCAATATGTCTGATATGAGTGATCCCCCTGTTATGTAAGTACTGTAACAACTCTACTGGCAATCTGTCCGCATTGCCACAGCCAATCCATGGGTCCGTGCCTATACGGACTGCATTGCCTTCCTTGATCCTCCATGTTATACCTTCCCGGATGAGAGGAATAGTGTTGATGACTGCCTTCCAGATGTTGGATATGCTGTTGTTTACCCTGTGTTGTTGTCTGAACCAGTCCATCAAATCCACAGGCCAGATGTATTTTGCATGTGCCACCGGGGTCCAGAGACTATTTGTAGCAATAAGTTGCTAGCCGAGCTTTGTCGCCAGAGCTTTGGAGAATAAATCCAGTCTTTTAATTCCCCACCGCCCCATTTCTTGGGCTTGGCAATCATGTCCCATTTAACCCATGCAAATAATCTGCCCGGTTGGTTACCTTTCCATAGAAATCTGCAGCATAAGTTTTGAAGTCTGTTCAATATACCTCTTGGGATCCAGGCAAGAGTCATCCAAAATACAGGTGTAGCTTCTATCACAGCCTTTATGAGAACTAGTCTTCCCACACGAGAGAGATATTTGTGATACCAAACATGTAGGCACTTCTCCACTTTAGCAATGAGCTAGGTCCAGTCAGCGATCTTATATCCATATGGTTTGAGCCTGAAACCCAGATATTTCAGTCCATCCTCCAGCTTCTGTAATGTAAAGGGGAAGCACTGTGTAGTAAACATATATTAGGTGATTGTTAGGTTGGGTCAAGGAGCTATGTCACAGAGAGACACACAATGATACCTATTATTGAAGATATCTTACAACGAAAACATGGTTCTCTTCGTATTTCTTATTGTCACATCTAGAACGAAAGGAACACTATTATAGACACTCTCTCTAAAGTGGTGCTCAGCAAAATCTAGGCCCTTAGAAGATCATGGAGCATTTATATAATACTTTATATGAGTGGTATCATAGGCCTTTCATATAAGTCATGCAACTAGAGATCATACATGAATGAAGATAACATATTCAAATTTGTTTATGTTTTTTTCTCCAAGATATAATTGTTGGATGATTGGTAGCTTATGGTATTTTGTGCTATGTATTTAGGCTTAGGATATGTATTGATTGACTTGATAGGACATGATGGGGATTTTAAAAGGCTTGATATTTTTCTCCTTTTTGTGGATGGTTGTACTGCAAAACAACCCATTTTTTAATGCACAATTGTGCATATCCAAAATATAATCTTCATAGCACACGACGTGCATGGTGTAATGGTAGGGGCGGATGGCTGTTGCACCCCCCACCCAAGTTCGAGTCCTGCAGAGGCGATTGATGTTGTATGTTGGAATAATGTTGTATGTTGGAAAAATGTAAAGGTCCCGAACTAGCCTACAAAAAAAAAAATGTAATCTTCATAATTCTTTAATAAAAACTGATATTTTTCTTGAAAAAAATCTTATAGTTTTTATCCATTTATCTCATTAACTTACATATAAAATATCTATACATATTTTCAAGGTATAAAATATACAACAAAACTTTTCATAATATACCCCTTTAGGTACCATTAAAATAATATATTATGTTTTCCATACACATTAAAACAAGTGCAATATGCATGATTGCTACTTGGTTCCTACATCTTATGCAAAAATTAGTTTATAGAAATAATCCCCGTAAGAATAATTATAGGGTAGTATAATATAGAATTGAAATAAAGTAATTATTTAAGAAAATCAAAACTTATTTATGAAAATTTTATGATAAAAATAATTGCAAATACAAGTGGTTATGATGTTTTGATTATACCTATGTCTGCCAACTATTAATAGAAAGAAAATAAGTTACTAAATATATAATTAATTCAAATTTTTAAATCCAACATTAAAATAGAATTTATATAGATTGAGATTTTTTTTTTTTTTTGTAAGCTTAGGTAGATCATCATTTTCTATTTATATATAAACAAACTGAAACCACATACAGTTAATAGGTGGCCTCAACTTGCCCAGTGGGAAACCAAGTCTGTTGGCCACTGATGCATATTGTAAGCCATCCAAAAACGATAAGTTATCTATCTTTCTACCCAAGCAATGTATACATAACTATTTAAGAGCCAGTCTATAGTCTTAGATACCATAAGCATGCATGTAAAAGAAAGCTAGCCACTAAAAAACAAAAAAAACTGAGCTATACTTGTGCTCAACTATTCTCTGAGGTCTCCCGGTTTTGACTCACCTATCGCTGGATCTTCAGCTGAATCTCCAGATGCTGGTGTCATTTCGATAATGCATGGTATGTGTCGTTGGATACGATCGAGTCTAATGTCCTGTTTACAGAGCTGGAACTAGATATTTTGTAGGTCCTTTTTGTAGTCTGGCATGTCTCTAATGATCAGAGCCATCCCCATGGACACCTGTTCCATTGCTTGTCCTACCAGTCTTTTCATGATCCAACACAGATGCAAGGTCAGATTGAATTGGGATAGTCTCCCTCTGGTGTTCCCAGGATCTGGAATGTGTTCATACTGTCAAGCACGAAACAAAAAGTACAATGAAAATGGTTGGGCTTTTCTTTGAACAACAATGATGCAACAAATTTGTGATCACAACTTCATAAGGTATAAATATAAATTTCCTCCTTTTTTCCTTTTTTTAAAGAAGCTTTAATGCTTGCTAGGGGAATGCTTTTCAAGAAAAGTTTTTCAATTGGTTTATTTCATCAAGAGACCTTAGCCAATGTATTGGTTTTCTGAGAACTCAAGTTCTAGGGATGCTTGTAATAGGTTTTCATCCCTATATGGTTATTATTATTATTATTATTTCCTTTTTCCTTTGTCCTTTTTTTTCTTTGTAGTAAAATAAAATGGAGGAGGTAAGCTTTGGTGGAGTTTCCACCTAACTCACAACCTCAATATTAGGAGGTTTGACCAAATCCCAAGTGAACACTTCGTTTGATACTAGCTTTTGATGCAGGTGTAATCTATGGCCATTTTCCAAGAACATCAACATGCATCATTATTATTAATTAGGGTTTCTACTGCACTTAGGGTTTTATGGTTAACTTGCATCATCTTTTAAACCCATCATATCGCTAGCCTCCAAACATTGACATCAATGACTATATCTACACATACTCTCCATCCTACACCAACCTACACTGCTGCATCTGCTTCCACTTTTACATCAATGACAAGATACTCGACGATGTTCTTGAACATTTTTTTTCAAAATGGTTTATAACATCTTGTTTGTTGCCTCTACTTGACCATTTTGTTTAAGATGATAGGGAGTAGTTATTTGGTGTCTGATTTTTAGTTGTTGCATAATGTTTTGAATGAGTTGAGAAGTGAATTTAGATACTTGATAAGTGGCTATTTCCTCATAAACTCTAAAATGAAAAAAAAATTAATCATATAGAAAGTTGCTACAACTTCTTTTGTTTCTCTTGGTAGAGCCTTGTTATCAACTATATTGGTGGCATAGTCAATAAGAATATATACCTTTTGCTAAGATGGTGGATTTATTGGCCCTACAAAATCAATGGCCGAGTTCTTAAATGGTTTGATAAAAAATTGAGGTTGTAATGGCATTTCATCCAATTGAACTAGTTGATCCATCTGTTGGTAGTTATAGCAACTCCTAACTTCTTGGTGTCCCTATAAATGGTCGATCAATAATATCCTAGCTAAAGTATTTTGTTCGTAGTTATTTTGTCAACAAGATGACCTACAAAAGGCCCATCCTGGAAAGCCTCAATATTGTCATAAATTTAATCCTGTTAGACACATTATTGAATAATAAGATCTGGCCCCATGCAAAAAATATGGCCATCAACCCATGAGTACATAACAATTTGTCTAATGACCTTATGAAATTCCTTTGGCAACAAGTGTTGTGGGAGCTTCCTTATATCCAAATAGTTAGAAATGTCTACAGCCATAATGCATTAATAGATATGACAAACAATTATTTGTTAGAAAAGGCATATTCCATTGGATCAACATTTTCATTGTTTGTAAGTCTAAAGAGAGTCAACAATGATATTCTCTTTCCCGAGCTTATCAAGGATTGTAATATCAAACTCTTGTAGTAAAAGTACTCACGTAGTCACCCTACCATTTGTAGCCAGCTTATTTATAAGGCAATGAATAAAAAAGTAATTTGTATGTATGAAAACAAGGTATCTGGTAATATGGTGGTGAAATTTGTTAATCAAATGCCCAACAACCATAAATTATTTCTCAATCACACTATAATTTTGTTCTAATGGGTTGATTTTTTTACTAATCTAGTAAATATCATATGGATTTTGTTCTTCCTTTTTCCCTAGCATAGCCCCAATATTAGTGCGTGATGCATTAGTCAAGACATATAAGGGTAAGGACCAGTTTAGGTCTCGTAGGATTAGTGAAATTAAAAATTTATTCTTAACAAATTCAAAGGCCTTATAGCATTGAATATCCCAAGAGAAATCTACATTTTTGGAGAGAAATTGAAACAATGGGGAAGCTATTTTAGTAAAAGTTTCAACAAATCTTTGGTAGTAGCATGCATAACCTAGGAAACTGCGTACTTCTTTCTGTAATCATGGCACCAGAAGTTTTAGGATTACTTCAATCTTTGCAGGATCTACTCTAATCCTAGCAAGTGATATGTGGTGGCCTAAACAAATTCCCTCAATAAGGAGTATTTGGCACTTTTTATTACTAAGAGCAAGATTGGTTTCCCAATATCTTACAAGAACCTTTTTGAATTTTTTCAAGGCTTGTTTGAAAGTGTCACCGTAGATAGTGAAATCATCCATATAAATATCTCAACACAATAATTAATTACATTTGAGAAGATTCCAAGGACAACCCTTTGAAAAGCAATAGGGGCACTACATAATTTGAAATGTAGTACTTGGTAGACATAAGTTCCTCATGGGTACATAAAGGTAATCTTCTCTTGGTATTCAAGGGAAATCTAAATGTCATTGTAGTCAATGAATCCATCAAGAAAAGATGAATAATTTTTTTTCTACTAAGGTGTCTAAGACTTGATCAATGAATGGTAGTGGAAAACAATACTTGAGGGTTTCTTTGTTAAGTTTTCCATAATCAATGCATATTCACCATTTTCCATTTTTCCTGGGCACAATTACTAATGGGGAAACCCGTTTTCTATCTAAAATGGGATAAATAAGGCTTACATCAAATAATTTTTGTAACACTAATGACTTCCCAAAAGGCTAGATTCGTTATGCGCTGGGGTTGTTTGATATGTTAGGCATATTCTTTAATATATATGTGGTAAGTCCATATGCTCAAATGAATTCTCTTCACATCAGTGTAACTTCAAGCAAACACATTGCTGGATTTTTATAATGTTTTTATGAGTTGATCTTTTTGAGGATCATCTAAATTAGAGTTAATATTTAAATTTTTCCCTAGAAAAATTTCAACTAGTAATATTTTGATTTGTAGGGGCATTAATTATTGGAATGCCTAAATCAATTTTATCTTCCATTAATTCTAATGGGAGACTGTCTTGAATATGTTATCACATAATTTTCTCCAAAGAGGGATATACTAAAGCAAGTTATGGATATATTATGAAGTTACAAAGGAGATCATCTTCAATTTATCTTATGAAAATTGATGCCTGGTCCAAGGAGAGGAGAGGTTACAGAGCTTCATTGTCACTACCTTCTACCCAAGGGTTGTCTCAGGGTTAGATGAAGGCTTAGAAGGAGGGTATAACATGAGTTTTTTAATTGATTCCCCATTGGAAATTGTCATATTTCTTGACCTACCACCAATATAGATATTTACCATAACTAACTAAGGTCTACTTAAGATTAACAAGTATCCTCTTAGATTGGTCTTTGGTTGTAAGATCATAAATTTCGCTGGATATTCTAGGACTCCAAAAAAACTATGGCATCATCTACTATACCCTTAGGCTTAACTATAGGCCTTATCGACTAATTGAAGGACAATTGATGTTGCCATAAGGTTGGTCAATTAGATTTTTGCCATCGTTTCCTTTGTCATTACATTAATGGCAACCCCAAGGTTAATAAAGGTATTAGGTATGGTGTATTATTGATATCAATGTTGACAAATGGACTTCCAGGGTCTACATATTTAGTCATGAAGACCTTGCCTAGCATCAAATCTATTAGTTTCCCAATAACATGAACATTTGGGGGGTCCTTTTTCCTCCTCCCTAGCATCCTCAAACATAAATATGTGACAAATTTTGTGTATATTGGGAAATCTTTCATTGCTTGAAACAAATAAATTTTCATGCACATATCTATTAGTACTCCTAAAAGACCAAATTTAGGTTGTACCAAAGGCTTACCTATATATAATCATTCAGGATATGGTGGAGCTAGAGTAGCTTTCATTGGTTTGTGCTAATTTTTGTTTATTATGATCTTCTACTATGTGATTTTCCTCTTCATCATCATGTATATAGATAAGAGGTGAAGTTTTAGCATTCACCACCTACCTTGAGCAAAGTTCAGTATCATCACAGTCCAAAGAAGAGAATAAATAAGTTGGGTAAGATGGCCATTCAACATTGTAGGTAGGTTGAGATACTTTATTGTTTGGTCTTGGTATAGGTTGGGAAGGAATCAACAATGGTCTTAGGCATTGTTGAGAAGAGGGTAACTCAAACTATTGTTGGTGCTAGGCTGTGGGTTGTGATTGAGGCACATATTGTTGAGGCTAACTCTAATAAGGTATGGGCCCTAGCCAACCTTACTGTCGTTGATGGCCCTAGGCTTGGGGAGACCACTAACTAAGGCGTGGAAGGATACCATTGTTGTGGATATTGGTAAGGAAATAAACATTTTGGTGATTCCTATGTCATGCCAGGTGGTTGAGGTGGACACGGTTGTTTCTAAGCCATAAAATATATTTGCTTGTTGGCTCCTTGGTAGAATGCCTTGAATTCAATTAAGGAGGGACAACATTCATGGTGTGTATTTGCTCATAGATACCACATCTTTTTATATTGTCAATAGGGAATTCTCACAAAAGAAGATTTTTCTTGCACTTGGAACAAAAGTTAGCTAGGTCAAATCTACCTCTTCTTTCTTCCTTCTTGCCTAGAAAGTATTTATCTATGAGAATGATGAGCTACGAAGGTTAGTCTTGAAATTATCTAAAAAATTCCATATCTCAGGTCAAGTAACTCCTCCATTAGATGATGTTATGAAACCAGCTCACAAAAAGATAGAAAAGATAGTTGAACGCCTCAGAATTCAGCCTCTTCGAGGGGGAAACCTCCTTTACTTTACAGAAATGAACCATTCTTGGATGATTCAAATGACAAAACCTCCTTTCTATATATAGGAGTCTAAGGAGTCACAATATAACCCAGCCGACCTAACAATAATAATATAAAGCCACAAAAACAACTATAGAGGGATTCTATGGGGCACAGTAATAAAAATATGGGGACAATAGGGGTGCAACAATATTAATAAGGGATACAACTACAATAGTAATGGGGTAATCACTAGTATTATAGGGACCTAACATGCCCCTCTCCTTCAAAAAAGTGTTGTCCTCAACGCTTGAGTAGTTATGGATGCTTCTATATAAAATTCTCATCCTCCCATGTGGAATCTTCAGCGGATGAGTTCTTCCACTTGATGAGATACTCCGAAATTGATCGATTTTGTAGCTGTCGAGTTCTTGTTTCTGTGACTGCTTCCGGTTCCAATGTAATTTTTCCTTCCTCGTCAAGTTCTGGCAATATTGTTTGGACTGGGAGCTTGTCGCCTATAACCTTATTTAAACATGAAATATGGAAAATTGGATGCACTCGAGACGCTGCAGGAAGCTCCAATTTGTATGCCATAGTACCAATCTTTTGCAACACCTTATACAGACCATAATACTTTGGTGATAATTTATTATCCTTCTTAGCTTGCTTGAGGGACATTTGTTTATATGGTTGTAGCCGTAGGAATACCCAATCACCTACATCAAAACTTCTTTCGTTGCGATGTTGATCTGCCTGTTGTTTCATTCTATTCTGTGCCAACATGAGGTTATCCTTTAAGAGTTGGAGGACTTGTTGTTGATGTTCGATGTGATTTTCCACTGCTTGAACCTTAGAATTTTCTCTTAAATATGATGTGATGGATGGTGGCTGATATCCATAAAGTGCCATAAATGGGGTCATTTTTGTTACTGTATGGAAGGAAGTGTTATACCACCATTCAGCCAGAGGCAACCATTTGAGCCATTGTGTCTGTTTATCAGATACAAAGCAACAAAGATATCCTTCTAAACATTTGTTTACTATCTCAGTTTGCCCATCAGATTAAGGATGATAAGATGAGCTATGAGCTAAATGAGTACCAAGACAAGAAAATAATTCTTTCCAAAAATTTCCAGTGAAAATGGGATCTCTGTCACTTACAATAATCTTTGGGTTTCCATGTAGCTTTTGAATTGTTTCCATAAATGCAGTAGAAACTGTACTAGCTTTAAATGGATGTGATAATGCACAAAGGTGTGCATACTTGGTAAGTCTGTCAACTACCACCATGATGACACTCTTTCCCTTAGACTTGGGTAAACCTGTGATAAAATCCATTGAAACCTCCTCCCAACGTTGGCTTGGAACGGATAAAGGTTGTAATAGACCCGGGGTCTTAATTGTTTCAACTTTATTTTGTTGGCAAATCAAACATTCTGCCACAAACTTTTGAATATCCAATTTAAGGCCATCCCAAAAAAATTCCTTCTTAACCTTGTGGTAAGTTTTTAAAAATCCTGAGTGCCCTCCTAAGGGAGAAGTGTGCAATTCCATAAGAATATTTTGTTTGAGTTGTGAATTATTACAGAGGTATAAGCAATCTTTGTACCATAACGAATCATTTTGCCAGCTAAATGTATCAGATGTACTGGAATCTTGTTGTAACTTTCGAATAAGTGCCCACACTTCTTCATCATTCTTCCATTCCTCCCTTGATTCGTTTATCCAATCTGGTTGGATAATAGAAATAGCGCACAACAATGCTTCCACATCCTCATCCTTTCTTGAGAGTGCATCTGCCACCACATTTTGCTTCCCTTTTTTGTAGATGATTTCAAAGTCATAACCCAACATCTTTGTGACCCACTTTTGTTGCTCTTCAAAGGATAACCTTTGCTCTAAAAAGTATTTAAGGCTATCATGATCCGTTTTTACCTTGAAGTGTCTTCCCATTAGGTAGGGTCGCCATTTCTTAAGTGCATGTAGTATTGCCAACATTTCCTTCTCATAAATAGCTTTGTGTAGAAACTTTCCCTTGATTGGACAACTTTCAAAAGAAATGGGTCTTTCATCTTGCATTAAAACAACACCAATTCCATTTCCTGAAGCATCACATTCCACAATAAATGTTTTTTGTGAATTCTGGTGTAACTAAGACCGGTGCTTGGCACATTGCCTCTTTAAGATGTTCGAAGGCCTTTGTTGCTTCTGGAGTCCATGAAAATGCATCTTTCTTCAATAATGTTGTTAGAGGTGCTGCTATTCTCCCATAATTCTTAACAAACTTGCGATAATACCCTATCAACCCGAGAAATCCTCGCAGATGCTTTATGGATGTGGGGGTTTTCCATTCCTTAATGGCTTTAATTTTGCTAGGGTCTACCTTAACTCCTTCATGAGATACAATATGACCCAGATATTCCACCTCTTGTACTCCAAAGAAACATTTGGATCTTTTTGCATATAATTGTTTCTCCTCCAATAGTTGTAGCACCCTGTCAACATGTTCAACATGATCCTTCCAAGACTTGCTATAGATTAGTATATCATCAAAAAATACTAACACAAATTTTCTAAGGAAGGGTTTGAAAATGGAATTCATCAAACCTTGAAATGTAGAAGGTGCATTGGTAAGGCAAAAAGGCATGACCAAAAATTCATAATGACCCTCATGAGTTCTAAATGTTGTTTTCAGAATGTCTTCAGTCTTCATTCTGATTTGATGATATCCTGAACGAAGATCCAACTTGGTAAAGTAAATTGATCCATGCAATTCATCCAGTAATTCATCAATGACAGGAATGGGAAACTTATCTTTAATAGTGAGCTTGTTGAGCTCCGTATAATTTGGACACATGCGCCATGATCCATCCTTCTTGTGCACCAATACTACTAGAGCAGAGAAAGAACTTTGACTAGGTTGAATTATATGAGCCTCTAGCATTTCTGCAACCATACGTTCAATTTCACTCTTTTGGGCATAGGGATATCTGTACGGCTTTATGTTTGGAGGAACACTTCCTGGAATCAGATGAATGGCATGATCATGATCACGAATAGGTGGGAGACCTTTGGGAGTCTCAAATGCCTTGGAATGATTGTCCAAGACTTTTTGGAGATATGGAGAAATAGATGATTCCGATGTGGAAACATCTAGCGAACATAATTGTGCAATTACACCTCTTTGTTCCTTTTTTAGAAGCTTTGTCATACCGTTAGAGCTGATTACCAGTTTCCCTGCAATACCCCTTAATTCAACTTCCTTTCCTTCCGCAGAAAATTTCATGAAAAGTTCTTGAAAATTAAAAGCTATTGTACCCAAGGACTGTAGCCATTGGACTCCTAGTACAACATCAACACCTCCCATTGGAATGGAAAGCATTGGGCTAGTCAATACATATTCTCCCATGTATAGCTTGATATTATGGCACTTTCCAGTGCAATTTATTGTTCCTCCATTTGCAACCATCACTTGACACTCTAGTGCTAGATATAGGAAGCAATTAAATTCTTTTGCTACCTTACAATGAATAAAATTGTGGGTACTTCTTGAATCAATCAACACTATTACCTTTTTCTTCTTGATTTGTCCTTCTATCTTGATGGTTTGAGGAGTGGTAATTCCAGCCAATGCATTACAAGATATGGTTGGATTCATTTCTTCTTTATCTAGGCTTTGTTCCTGGAGTATATCCTCTTCTTTTTACCTTTCTTGCTCCTTTTCTTCTTCCTCTTCACAATCTATGTAGAATAATTTCTTCTTAGCACACTTATGACCTTTAGTGTATTTGCTATCACAACTGTAACAAATCCCTTTTTCTCTTTTTTCTTCCAATTTTTGTGGTGTCAACCTTATAGGTTGTGGAAGGCTAGGGGTAACAACACTTCCATCTTTATAGTTGTGATTGGTAAGCTTCCTGGTTGACATAATTTTGCTTTCCATTTTACTTGCTAACCTAAATGCCTTCTCTAATGAATCAGGTTCCCAAAGGTGAACATCGTGTTGGATATTATCCTTTAAAGTTCCTATGAACACATCAATCCTATGCTCCTTTGGAATATTTTTTACTCTTATGTTCAATTTTTGGAACTCCTCAATGTGCTCCATTATTGAACCCTTTTGTTTGAGACTTATCAATTGGCTAAAAAAAGTGTTGCTTTTTGTATCCTCATAATGTGCTGTCAATTCTTTCGTAAAAATTGCCCAAGTGATAATTTGTCTACGAGAGCAAAGCCATTGATACCATACAAACTGATTTGGTTCCAAATATAAAGTTGCAATACGTACCTTTTGTGTGTTTTGCACATTATTGAGATCGAAAAATTGCTCCATCTGTAATATCCATGTTGCGGGCTCCTTGCCATCAAACTTCCTCATATCGATTTTTGGAATAAAGTGGGTCTTCGATCCAAAATTAAAGTCTATGGAATCATGATTAACATTTCTTTTGTTTTCATCATGAGTTTCCTTTACTACCCTTTCACCATTAGTGACCATTTCTTGTAGCAACTTATTCATATTTATCTTCAATTCTTCCATGTCTGTCTTCAAATCGTCCATCTTAGCTTCCATGCCATTCATCTTAGCTTCCACGCCCTTTATCTTAGATTCCACGCCATTTATCTTAGCTTCTGTTAGCTTTTGTGAGAGTGACATTTGTTGCACTTGGTCTTGTAATTTTGATATATCATGTAGCATTTCTTCCTCTTCTTCATGAGTCATGCTAGCGCTTTCAGGTTGCTTACTAGGTGTTTGAATTTTCTTTCCTCGGGGCATCAGTTACCGATAATAATGCTCTACTATGCCTTTTGAATTCTTCAAAATAATTTTTCAAACCAAGCTTAAGAAAAAATTTAAAAAATATACACACCTTTTTTCACTTTGTAGAGCTTGATATTGCCTCTGATCTATCTCTTTAATTTTGGATCATCCAGTTCTAAAATTGTGATCTGCAGTAGCCCTCTGTGTCCTCTTTCGAATGCCACCAGTTTGATCCAAATTGGATTCTCCAAGGAAGAGTTATGCCAAATCTCCCACAGTGACCTGATTATAGACTACTTCAGTAGAGCGAAATTGTACGACATGCCACGTGTCCCTGTTTCGACCTTTGGCTCTGAAAAATATATACAAGAAACTACAGTCCGTCCTCTTTCTGTAGCTTCTTACGAAACTTCAATTCGATGCTCAGAGAGAAAGTTATGACGATTTTTCCTAGGTCACCTGTTTGGAATGTAATTCAAGAGTTTGCAAAAAGACCAACTTCCTTGGATCGTATCTCCGTAAATATAGCGCGAAAAGCTTTGAAATTCGGACCCGAGGTTCAATGTGATTTCTTATTAAATGGGTTTTTTTTTTGCTTCTGAAATGTCACAGAAAAAAGTTACAGAGAAAATGCCACGATGACCTATTTGGAGCAGCGAAACCCTAGAATCCAAAGCTCTAATACCAAATGTTATGAAACCAGCTCACAAAAAGATAGAAAAGATAGTTGAATGCCTTAGAATTCAGCCTCTTCGAGGGGGCAACCTCCTTTAAATTACACAAATGAACAATTCTTGGATGATTCAAATGACAAAACCTCCTTTCTATATACAGGAGTCTAAGGAGTCACAATATAACCCAGCCGACCTAACAATAATAATATAAAGCCACAAAAATAACAATAGAGGGATTCTATGGGGCATAGTAATAAAAATATGGGGACAATAGGGGTGTAACAATATTAATAAGGGATACAACTACAATAGTAATGGGGTAATCACTAGTATTATAGGGACCTAACAAATGACTTAATTGCCCTTGCGATTGCATCCATAGGTCCTCTACTATATTTGGAAGTACCTCTTGAAAATCATCTACATTGTTCACAAATTTCATCCCTAATTCCTCAAATGAGAATAATGCATAGGATTTCAAGATCTAATATGTTTTGATTCATTTTTTGTCAATTATATTGAAACATTTCAACTAGTCCTCTAGGATTTCCTCGTCTTTTTTTTTTCATATTAATGATTTCTTCTTTGATATCCCTTACTTTACAATAATTCTGGTATTTATTTAACAAATTCTTCCTCATTTCTTCGCAAGTCTCGAAGGAATTTCTGCCAAGCCCCATGAACCAACAAAATGTTGCTTATTTAAGGATGCCAAGAAATAAATTTAAATTTTAGGCATCTGATCCAGATTTAAGCAGGAACGCAACAAATTACAGAGATAACCATATACACAAAGATGCAGCGGAAATAATACTTCATTTCATTAATGGAAAATACTGACATATGCTTACAAACAGAAATGGCAATAAACTAGCTAGGGCGATGGTAGCTTATCTCTGAGAAGAGATGTGATGGCTACATGCCTCTGAACTGTATTACAATGAGGCTCGAAGGCCTATTTATTGTTGAGAAACAATGGAAAACCCTTCACATACCGAAACCTAACCCTAGAAGATGAAACGCCAAATTGTGGGCCCCGTTTGGGTAAATTGGTACATCAATTTCCCGGGGTCGTAACTTTGGCATACGATCTCCGTTTGACGCGTACGATAGCTCGTTAGAAAGATCTATCCGAGTACTACCACTTTGGAAGGCAACATAGGGCTCGGTCGCCCCAGAATTCCAAAAAAACGTCGTTTAGGGCCTCAAAACGGCTCCGGAAGTTCAGGACCCGAAAAACTGCTAAAAATAGTAAATTGTGCTACAATTAAGGAAACTGAAAATGCTGAGAAAGACAATGGTGGGGGTCCAGGTGGACCTGGCAGGTGGCCACCAATATCCACCTGGATCATTCCTCCCCCCTTAGGAAGCAATGGTCCCCATTGCGTTGAGCTCCTCCATGAGATGAGGAAACCTCTGCTGAACTTGTTCCCTGGTGAGCCACTTGCCCTGCTGAAGGAGTTGGCCTGCTTTGACAACTCGATACAGTTGGATATGCTGTTGGCGAGTGTTCTTGATCTGTGTGTCCATGATCCGATCAGTTGCAGCTTGTTCCATGCAATCTGGATTTAATTCTGTGGGTTTGAGCTGTTCTGCAATGTCGGATGTGTCTAGCAATGGTGGAAAGTATGGCCGAAGGCGGTCCACATTGAACACTGGGTGCAGGCCAAGGAATGGGGGAATGCTGAGCTCAAATGCATTGTCTCCCATAGCCTTAGTAATGGTGTAAGGACCATATCGAAGTGGTCTCAATTTCCGATAGGCTCCAGTAAGGCGTTCCTTTTGCAAATGCAACCAGACTTTGTCGCCCACCTGAAACTTGTGTGGCACCCGGTGTTGATCATGTCGCTGCTTGTACTTGGCATTTGATTTCTCAAGAATGTCATGGACCTGCTGGCGAATATGTTGGATGCGCTCAATGAAGCTGGTGGCCTTATCTGTTTCGGACTGGACATGAGCTGAATTCATGTGAGTAGCTGCAAGTGGCATGGCCACATCAATGGGGCATAGTGGCTGGAATCCTAAACCCACCTGAAAAGGGCTATGGCCAGTGGAGCTGTGAAGAGCTCGGTTGTAGCTGTGCTGAACATAGGGGAGGCTCTCGTCCCATGTGCGTGGATGCTTTGAGTTATACATGCGCAGAATGTGCACAATCATCCTGTTGACAACCTCTGTCTGGCCATCAGTTTGAGGATGGAAGGCTGTGGACTTCGTGAGTTTGGTGTCCAGCATTGACCAGAGACTGGACCAAAATGTGCTGAGAAACCGACTGTCCCGATCTGAGATGATAGACTGTGGGATCCCAAAGTGCACCCACACTCGTTCAAAGAAGAGTTTAGCAGTGGCTTCTGCTGTGATATTCTTCTTGCAGGCCATCATAATGGCCATCTTTGAGAACCTGTCGACGACCACAAAAACACAGTCATTTCCATGCTTAGTGGAAGGAAGGCCTGACATGTAATCCATGGAGATGGATTCCCAAGGTCGACTAGGGGTAGGCAACGGGGTATAGAGGCCTTGCTTCTTAATGGTCGGTTTGGCAATGGCACAGGCAGTACATGATCGGATGTACTTCCCAACATCCTGTCGAAGATTCGGCCAATAGAAATAGTTTTGCAGTACTGCCACTGTTTTCTCGACCCCGAAATGCCCAGCAGCCCGACTGTAGTGTGCTTCCCAAATCATCTTGGCACGCTCGCTTGAAGGAACACAAAGGTGACCGAGGTGGCATAATAGGGCATCCTGGAGGTGAAAATCTGCAACCTGCCGACCCTCCAAGAGTGTCTGGTATGTGTGGCCGAATTCTGGGTCGCTTTTGTAGAGAAGTGGCCAATCAGAAGTCTCGTGCCCGCAAGAGTTGAGCACGGTGGTTAGCGCCATGATCGGTGGTCGACTGAGGCAATCTGCAACATTATTGGTGCTGCCCTTTTTATACTTGATATTCAAGTGAAACTGTTGCAGGTATGTAGACCACTTCTGATGGCGATCATTCTGCAATTTCCCTTGGGTCTGTATGAATTGCAGAGGTCGGTGGTCTGTGTGGATGCCGTTTCCTTCCCCAAAATGTAATGCTTCCATTGTCGGCAGGCCTGTACAATGGAATACATCTCTTTATCATAAGTGGGGTACTTCCGGACTGTGTCTGAAAGTGTTTCACTGTGATATGCCACTGGATGTCCATGTTGAGTAAGGACTGCCCCAATAGCATAGTCAGAGGCATCTGTCTCGACCTCAAATGGTTGTTGTAAATCTGGTAACGCGAGCACTGGTGCCGTGCAGAGGCGATCCTTCAACTCCCTGAATGCCTTCTGTTGAGATTCAGACCAAAAGAATTTTGCTTTCGCCCCGCCCTTGGTGACTTGACTCAAGGGCCAAGAAATATGAGAAAATCCCAACACAAACCTGCGGTAGAAGTTGGCAAGACCTAGAAAGCTGCGGAGCTCTGTTAGAGTGGTTGGAGAGGGCCAATCCCGAATGACTTGGACCTTGGCTGGATCGACATGCACCCCCTGTTCATCAATGATGTATCCCAGATACTGGACCTCGGTCATGCCAAAAGTGCATTTCTCCAAATTGGCACATAGCTTGTGTTGCCGCAGTGTTTGGAGAACCTGTCGGATGTGGTGGAGGTGCTCTTCCCAACTCTGGCTGAAGATCAGAATGTCATCCAAGTATACTACTACAAAGGAGTTGGTGAATGGCCGCAAGATGTCATCCATTAGCCTCATAAAGGTTGCAGGAGCATTCGTCAATCCGAAAGGCATGACCAACCATTCGAAGAGGCCCTCCTTGGATTTGAAGGCAGTCTTCCACACATCTGAGGGTTCAATTGGTACCTGGTGATATCCTGACTTCAGATCGATCTTGCTGAAATATTTCGCCCCCTTTAGTTGGTCTAGGAGGTCATCAATCCGCGGGATCGGGTACCTATTACGGACAGTGATCTTGTTCAGCGCCCGATAGTCAATACAGAGTCTCCACGTCCCATCCTTCTTCTGTACCAACACTATCGGGCTCCCACAGGGCGAAGAACTCGGACGGATGTGACCTTTCTGTAGGAGCTCCTGAATCTGCCTCTTGATTTCATTGTTCTCCAGAACGGAGCGCCGATAAATTGGTCCATTGGGTAGCGGCGCACCTGGGGTCAGATCAATGGAGTGCTTGACTTGACAGTGCAGAGGAACCCCTGCCGGGGAGGTGAAGATGTCTTTGTACTCCTCCACAATCTTGTCCATTTGTAGCTGTCGTGCAGAGGGACCTCGTTTGGAGGCCGCGGCCACTGTCTTCTTCTTCCCTTGAGGGCGTATCATCAGGAAAACAAATTTCCTGGTTTTGGAAATGATCTTACTGCATTGTTTTGCAGTAATCAAAGAGATGGCGGCAGGTGGTGGTACCTCTGGTATCCTGAACAACTTATTTCCCAATGTAATAATAACAGCACGGGGCCTTGATTCATACACAGCATGTCGCTTCCACAAGTATGGTTGTCCTAGTAATACATCACAAACTTCAAGGGGAGCAATGTCACACAATACCTCATCCGTGAAGGGCTTGATGTTGTATGGAAGGCGACACTGCTGGCTCACGCGAAGATCTCGCCCTTGGTAAAGCCACCCAATGGTGTATGGTTGTGGATGTGCTGTGGTCGGTAAGCCCAACCGCTTCACGACCTCTGCCGAAATGAGGTTCTTTTGACTCCCGCTATCAACAATGAACTGTATCGGGGAGCCCTTGACCCACATCTGGGAGTGGAAGAGACGCTCCTCCTCCTCTGGATCTTCGGGTTCATTTTTCTGGATCTTTGCGGTAGCAACAGTGGCGCTGGGATCCGCATCAATGATCTGCTTCCCTTTTTCATACCCCTTATCGGGTTCTGACTCAGAGTCGGAACATGCATCTGATTCTGAAACCTTTAGCTCAGCCACCAGTGACTGTTTGGCCCGACACTCACTTGTGTTGTGAGTGGAGCTCTTATGGAACTCGCACCATTTTCCAGTGTCCTTTCTCGGCTTCGCGGCGTTGCTCTTTGCTTGCAGCTTCAGCTGGTTGTCTTGGGCTGTCCCGCCTTGGCTTTGTCCTTTGTTCTGTGGTTTAGGGGCACCTTTCCCCTGCTTTGGATTCGCAGATCCAAAGTCTCGCTTCTTTTGTTTAAACTTCTGCTCGACTTTGACGGCATACCGGTATGCTGCGCCGAGCGAGGGGATGTTTAGGAACTGTATTTCTTCCTGGATGTACTTGTGCAGGCAGCCACGGTATTTGAGTATCAAATGTTGCTCCGAATCCTTGATACCCAACTTTGTGCGAAGGGTATGGAAAATATTGGTGAACTCCGGCACATCTTGGTCCCTTCCCTGCCGCAGCGTGGTCCACTTTATGTATTCATCCTCATAGCTTCCGACAGGGTAGTACTGCTCCTTGATGGCATCCCGGAACGAATCCCAGGTGGGTGCGGCTGAAAATAGTGAGCCAGTACTTTCATCCTTCTGCTCGCAGTAGGTTTCCCACCAGTCCTTGACGTGGGGGGCTGCTTTGAGAAGAGCAAAAACAATCTTTTCCCGACTCGAAAATTCATGAACAGAAAAATAACCCTCTAGCAGATTTAACCATTTATCTACGGCATCGGTGTCTATCTGACCCTCGAATATGGGGATTTCAAAATTAACTTGTACCTTAAAGGGTGTGGCGTTTCCAGAGGAGCTGCTGGAAGCCGATGCGCCGCTTCTGGGTAGCCGCTGAAGGATCTGCGCAAAGTTGTCCATCATCGCGTTCCGTTGTCGCTCGAGTGCTTCTTCGAGCAATATTTTGATGGGATCTCCTGCCCCCTCGTCTTTCTTCTCGTCCGCCATGGGAGGCCGTCGGGATTTGCGAGGCTGGTCTTGCAAAGGTTCAACCAGTTCAAGCCCTAACTCCTTATATCCCGACCTTGTTGGGGACATGCAAAGAAAAACAGAGAAAAAGCAGACCGCTCTGATACCACTGATCCAGATTTAAGCAGGAACGCAACAAATTACAGAGATAACCATATACACAAAGATGCAGCGGAAATAATACTTCATTTCATTAATGGAAAATACTGACATATGCTTACAAACAGAAATGGCAATAAACTAGCTAGGGCAATGGTAGCTTATCTCTGAGAAGAGATGTGATGGCTACATGCCTCTGAACTGTATTACAATGAGGCTCGAAGGCCTATTTATTGTTGAGAAACAATGGAAAACCCTTCACATACCGAAACCTAACCCTAGAAGATGAAACGCCAAATTGTGGGCCCCGTTTGGGTAAATTGGTACATCAATTTCCCGGGGTCGTAACTTTGGCATACGATCTCCGTTTGACGCGTACGATAGCTCGTTAGAAAGATCTATCCGAGTACTACCACTTTGGGAGGCAACATAGGGCTCGGTCGCCCCAGAATTCCAAAAAAACGTCGTTTAGGGCCTCAAAACGGCTCCGGAAGTTCAGGACCTGAAAAACTACTAAAAATAGTAAACTGTGCTACAATTAAGGAAACTGAAAATGCTGAGAAAGACAATGGTGGGGGTCCAGGTGGACCTGGCAGGTGGCCACCAATATCCACCTGGATCAGCATCAAAGGAGTAATCATAGCTTTGAAATAGAACATGCAATTTAAAGAGGAATGTGTATAGATCCCCACTAGCCAAACCACATAAATGAGGTAGGGAATATGGTGGGATATTTTTCATTCAGGCCAATCCATCAGGACCTTCGATAGGAAACTTGAATGCGATTGCTCCCTTTGACTCCTTCCTTCCACTTCTTCCCCCATGCCAGGAAATTGACCTCTCTAAAACATAGTCTCTTGTGACCCCACTGAGGGACTAGGTTCTTTAACATGATTTTCCTGATTGTCCTCACTCTGACCTTTAGAATGGAGAGGGTTTGGACTAGGAGAGTCTATCATAACACTAATTGTGGGTATGCCACCATGGGAGTATCCTACATTATTAGATGTTGCATGTTCAATTTCAGATTTGGTTTTAGGGGGTTCCTAGGATTACCTCTTATTTTTGCTATGCATACCAGTGTTTTAGTGTCAAATTTGGATTTTTTTGCACCACAGGAAGCACCTCCGAGTACTTTAGTCCCTTGAGTCATATCTTAAAATAACCTAAAGTGTAAAGATTTAGAAGAAAATAATTATGTGACTAGTCCAAGTGTCTTTTCCCCTAATCCTAGTATCCTTTAGTGTCTCTTTTATAATGGTACCAAAAATGATAGGCCTTCAAAATGGGTTTATTATGATCCTATAAATACTTTGTCATTTAATGATCAACCTAGGTTACACCAGTTCTAGTTTCAAAACTCCCTACTATAAGTAATTGAAACTAAGCATAATGAAATAACATGCAATATTCATAAATAAAACAAGTTTTATGTTCTTAGACCAGTTGATGGTTCTCCCTAGATTCAAGCATACAATTTGAGGATAAAATATGCTAACCTAGCTTTGAAACTAATCCCAAAACCTTTTACAAGAAAGAAATAAATCCCACTATGGAGAAGCCTTAATGCTATTGATGCAATCATAAATTAAACTAGAAAACATCACAAAGTTATTCTTTACATTAGCAAAGATCAAACAACTATGATAATAATTCTACAACACACATCCATATATCGATAGTTATGAATACAATAGTAACTTACCAATATCTATGGTCATGCACATCAATACAATGACAACAAATCAGCATACTAACATACATACAATTAACATCATGGTTCCTTGGAGTGAGCTCTAACTCTAGGCTTCTGCTGCCTCACACTCTACTAATACACAAGTTGCAAACTCAAACTTAAGCATGAACCAATTCTTTATATTAAGAGAATCGTTCAATTTACAAATTCAATGTTCACCCCCTCCTTCTTTTTTATATAAACATATTACATTATATAACATTAGCTCGTGTCCAGTTTTAGAAAATGTATAACAACTAGTAAAATGCAAAAACAAGTTATCCCTTCACTATCCATCATTGGTTGAGACAAAATTATGATCTATGGTTCATCATCAGAATACAAATCACGTGGATAGAAACTCCATTAACTTTGTCTCATTGTTCATTGTTTATAATAGCTAGAAACATGTGTAAAATGCACCCAAGGCTAGAACAACAAATGGAAAAAATGATCCTTTTGTGCACATGCTACACACTTAATGAGGGATGTGATGGAGCTCTAACCAATTACCAAAAATCTTGCCAAATAGGAGCATGGTTGCTAGGAATAGGGTTAATGACTTCCACAATTCTATTGCAATAATAATGATGTCAAATTGTTCAAAGATTCTTCCCAAGTCCCGTCAATTTGTTAGTGTTAAACCTTTCACACATGATTAAAACCAACGTGTACTCACACCATGATTTAATATCAAGTATTCTAGGAAATATCACAACAAAATATTCATTTTTATCATATTATATATGGGTTTTTCATTGGCACACCAATGGGCCATACAAAAGTTATTGATATTTAGGGATTCCACAATTATCACTATACATGTGATTCATGGTATAACTCCAAATGTCAATCAATATGCTCAGGTTCTCTTTCAAATCAAAACCCTCAAAGGAAGTTTTGAATCAATGCAATGGTTCTATGTCCTACTTGCCAACAACAAACATACAACCACACAAGGAAAACTCATAACATCATTCAAGGCCCACACATTGTACCAACAAACATGCCTTAAATAGTGTTATGTCCCGAGAAGAGATGCTTTAAAAATTCATGCATGCGAAGAACTATCGATACAAGTATACTACACTATATCACAATGAGCCCTACATTTGAGAAAAATCATACCTTACTACTCTAATTCAATGATCTATTAATAAATTTCTTGTAGGTATGAATGGAAATGCAAAATCTCAACACGTATCCACAATTTCTTATGGTGTGAAGGCACTCCATACATGGAAAAATTGGGTTGGGAAGATCCAAGAATAATCAACTATGCTAAATATTTATTTCATAAATATGCAACAACTTGGAATGCTTAGAACAATCATGGTATAGATACACAAATAGTTTGATTTATATAAGATGATCCTTGCTTACTTAAAACATCAAAGATCCTTGCTTCTATCTCACTTGAAAACTATGAACAACTAGTAAACTAAGCGCAAAGGCATACGAGATGCAATAATAATTGATATTTATGTTGGAAATGTTCCACCCTTTAATGTAGGTGTAAATGCCCATGGAATTTATATTGCATATTATCCATATTCATTGACAAGAATGTAAATCCAATATTTGAGCACGTGTGTAATGATGGGTGGTTAAACATCCATGACCTTGACTTACTCAAGATATGGCGAGCAAATTTTCATTGAAAACCATGAATATCTTGATGTAAAGTGTTGAAATTCATTGCAAAATATGCTTCTATAGCAGAGGGAAGATCAAAGAGTTATCACCATCTATTGACCATGATAACATATGCATCAAATGCACAACATCCCACTTATTTAGTGTGCCAATGACATCATGGATAGACAATTTTTGACCAATATATTAGGGCCAAATAAACATTTCATATGTTGCAAAACCTACTCCTTGTCATAAGTAATCACCCTTTCATCACATTGAATGTTGGTTTCCAAATATTTTATTAAGTGGTCAAGATATTCAAGGCTACTTATCTAGGTCTAGCTTCGTTGATGACTACATCAATGTGTTGCATACCTAAATCCTTTCCCTTTGATAGAAGTCATGAAATATTGGTCGTACAATCAAGGAAAAAAAATGAAAAGTGGAAAAAATGACCTTACTCCTTACTCCCTAGATAAGAGACCATTTCTCACCCATCAAATTTCAAGTTTTAGTAGCAATGTTGGTTGCTAGTCTATAATATTTCCATTAGTTTACCATACAATACTAAATTGAGGATCAAATAATGTTCCTATTGTTTTTTAGAAGATTGAGCTATATGAAAAAATTACACAAGTATATGAGATTGAACATAATCAAAATGGAAAGAGTGGCAAGGGTGGGAGATCATTCATGATCCCAAGTGAAATCAAGAAATTGGTTATGCTTGGGGATTAGGCGATTTCAAATACAATCAAGTTGAGGGATTAACTCTATTAATGGTTCGATTATTTTGAAGCATACAAGAATAATATAGATATTGGTGGATAGGGATTCCATGACAATTATTCATTGTGTTCACTATTTATCAAACATCAAGATACCAAATTGGGTGTGCTAGTTAATAGAGTCCAAATACATACAAAATAATTTGAATTTTGAAATTTATCACATCTTAAGGAATCTTAACTCCTTTCCATATAATCAAGTAATTGAAGTGGTCAATATGCAAATGAGATTGCTTAGAATGAATAGTTTAAGAGGGGGTGTGAGGTCTATTTATTTGTCAAACTCAATCCTAAGGTCAAGGCATGTGAATTTAATGGACAAGTGGCAAGTATAAAAAAATGTATGTATATGGTTAATTGGGGCACTAACACTTCGTTGCAATTAACATCAATTATATATCGTATGAGGATGGGGCAACTACGCTCATGTGTACTTGCTTTATCAATATATATTCCTCTCCTTGACATCCAATATCTAAGAGCTATATATCCATAAGAATTACGTGATAGATCTCAACCTTATAGTTTGGAAGACAATTCTATGTTATGGACGTGAATGTTGTGTCATAAAAGTTAGTTTTATGTGGCAGAAGATTGGTGGATTTGATTCTATGTATCAAAGGTTGGCTCGATGCTTTGGATGATGAGTGTAAAGGAAGTGATGACAAACCCACATGGGCAAGGGAATTCAACGATATGAGTGGCGGTCCAAGATTATTTTTCAATATATGCTCAGAAATGGGAAGGTCGGAGGGAATAATAGAGGAGGAGGAATGTGTTGAACACTTGGGCAATGCAAAAGCAACTAATAGTGACCAATTTTAGGTGAAGTTTATATATATATATATATATAAATAAATAAAAGGTAGATTGAAATCAAAATAGAAAACATTAACAAGAGGACGGATAGAGGAGGAGGAATGTGTTGAACACTTGGCCAATGCAAAAGCAACTAATAGTGACCAATTTTAGGTGAAGTTAATATATATATATATATATAAAAGGTAGATTGAAATCAAAATAGAAAACATTAATAAGAGGACTAAAGGAATGAACAAAATAATGTGTGCAAGAAAGAATTAAAAAGTTAGAATTGGAGAAAAGGTTTACAATTGAGTTGAATAAGTCAATAGCTCATCCTTCTCCCTCCATTGTCTCTTTTGGGATGTATAATTTGATGGAAAAGGAGTAAGATATAGTGCAACATGAATCAACTTAAGAAAACAAGCATTCCTCTATCATCTAGTCATCTAAGGATGGTAACAAAATGGAAGCCCTCACTTGGCATGGACTCTCTTTATTTTTGGATTTTATAACATTTTGGATATTTTGTTTGTGAAGATTGTATGTACAACATTATTGCGGTAAACTTAAAATACCAAGACTACCATAACGAGTTGACAATAGAATTAGAATTTTGAACATTATTTAGTTCTTTTTATTACGAGCTTTTATAAATTTTGTATTTAATCACAACATTATTTTAACACAAAAATAACCATTGCTATTAAAGTAAGAAAAAAAAATATGAAATATTTTCATTGAAAAAATACTTTTAGTTAATTAAAAAAAGTGTCATCAATATATATTACAACTAGATAAACTACTTCTTTTTTTTGGCTCATGAACACTAGAGTTCTACATCCACGTGAAGTATATGGGTAGACTGGTACATCCACGTAAACTATATGGGTAGATCCACACTATATAGGTAGAATATATCCACTATTTTATAACATTTTGGATATTTTGTTTGTGAAGATTGTATGTACAACATTATACCAACTTAAAATACCAAGGGTGCCATAACGAATTAACAATAGAATTGAAATTTTGAACATTATTTAGTTCTTTTGAATACGAGCTTTTATAAATTTTGTATTTAATCACAACATTGTTTTAACACAAAAATAACCATTCCTATTAAAGTAAGAAAATAAAAATTAAAAAAAAATGAAATATTTTCATTGAAAAAATACTTTTAGTTAATTAAAAAAAGTGTCATCAATATATATTACAAGTAGATAAACTACTTTTCTTTTCTTTCTTATTTTTTTATTTTATTTTTCATTTTTACTTTTATTTTTTTGTTTTATGAACACTAGAGGTCTACATCCACGTAAACTATATGGGTAGACCGGTACATCCACGTAAACTATATGGGTAGATCCACACTATATGGGTAGACCGATACATCCATGTAAACTATATGCGGAGATCCACACTATATGGGTAGACCGAGGTCTACATCCACGTAAACAATATGGGTAGAGCGGTACATCCACGCAAACTATATGGGTAGATCCACACTATATGGTGGGTGGATCCACACTATATGGGGTAGAGCGGTGCATCCACATAAACTATATGGGTAGATCCACAATATATGGTGGGTGGATCCACGCTATATGAGTAGACTGGTACATCCACGTAAACTATATGGGTAGATCGGTACATCCACGTAAGCTATATGGGTAGATCCACACTATATGGTGGGTGGATCCACACTAGATGGGTAGACTGGTACATCCACGTAAACTATATGGGTAGACCAATACATCCATGTAAACTATATCGGTAGATCCACATTATATGGGTAGACCAGTACATTCACTTAAACTATATGGGTAGATCCACACTATATGGGTAGACTGGTACATCCATGTAAACTATATGGGTAGATCCACACTATATGGGTAGACCGGTACATCCATGTAAACTATAGGGGTAGATCCACACTATATGGGTAGACCGGTACATCCACGTAAACTATATGGGTAGATCCACACTATATGGGTAGAACGGTACATCCACGTAAACTATATGGGTAGATCCACACTATATGGGTAGACGGGTACATCCACGTAATATGGGTAGATCCACACTATATGGTAGGCCGGTACATCCACATAAACCATATGGGTAGACTGGACATCGACGTAAACTATATGGGTAGACCGGTACATCCACGTAAACTATATGGGTAGATCCACACTATATCCAGTCTATATGGGTAGACCCGTACATCCACGTAAACTATATGGGTAAACTATATGGTTAGACATCCACATAAACTATATGGGTAGATCCACATTAGTAAACTAGATGGGTAGATCCACACTATATCCACACTATATGGGTATACCGGTACATCCACGTAAACTATATGGGTAGATCCACACTGTATCGGTCTACTATATGGGTAGACATCCACATAAACTATATGAGTAGATCCACATTAGAAAACTATATGGATAGGTCCACACTATATGGGTATACAGTACATCCACGTACACTATATGGGTAGATCCACACTATATCCACACTATATGGGTAGACTGGTACATCCATGTAAACTATATGGGTAGATCCACATTAGTAAACTATATGGGTAGATCCACACTATATCCACACTATATGGGTAGACCGGTACATCCACGTAAACTATATAGGTAGACATCCACCTAAACTATATGGGTAGATCCACATTAGTAAACTATATGGGTAGATCCACACTATATGGGTAGACCGGTACATCCACGAACCATATGGGTAGACATCCACCTAAACTATATGGGTAGATCCACATTAGTAAACTATATGGGTAGATCCACACTATATAGGTAGATTAGTACATCCACGTAAACTATGTGGGTAGATCCACACTATATGGGTAGACTGGTACATCTATGGGTAGCTCCACACTATATGGGTAGATCCACACTATATGGGTAGACTGGTACATCCATGTCAACTATATGGGTAGACCTATATGGGTACATCCACGTAAACTGTATGGGTAGACCTATATGGGTACATCCACTTAAACTATATGGGTAGACATCCACGTAAACTATATGGGTAGATCCACATTAGTAAACTATATGGGTAGATCCACACTATATGGACACTATATGGGTAGACTGGTACATCCACATAAACTATATGGGTGGATCCACACTATATGGGTAGATCGCGTAAACTATATGGGTACATCCACGTAAACTATATGGGTAGACATCCACCTAAACTATATGGGTAGATCCACATTAGTAAACTATATGGGTAGATCCACACTATATCCACACTATATGGGTAGATCGGTACATTCACGTAAACTATATGGGTGGATCCACACTATATGCCTATATGGGTACATCCATGTAAACTATATGGGTAGATCCACATTAGTAAACTATATGGGTAGATCCACACTATATCCACACTATATGGATCCACACTATATGGGTAGATCCACACTATATCCACACTATATGGATCCACACTATATGGGTAGATTGGTACATCCACGTAAACTATATGGGTAGACATCCACATAAAATATATGGGTAGATCCACATTAGTAAACTATATGGGTAGATCCACACTATATCCACACTATATGGGAAACTATATGGGTGGATCCACACTATATGGGTAGATCGGTACATCCACGTAAACTATATGGGTAGGCATCCACATAAACTATATGGGTAGATCCACACTATATGGGTAGACCGGTACATCCACGTAAACTATATGGGTAGATCCACACTATATGGGTAGACCGGTACATCCACGTAAACTATATGGGTAGATCCACACTATATGGGTAGACTGGTACATCCACGTAAAACGTATGGGTAGACTGTTACATCCATGTAAACTGGGTATATGGGTAAGACTGGCACATCCACATAAACTATATGGGTAGACTGGTGGGTACATCCACATAAACTATATGGGTAGATCCACACTATATGGGTATACTGATACATCCACGTAAACTATATGGGTAGTTCCACACTATATGGGTAGACTAGTGGGTACACCACGTAAACTATATGGGTAGATCCACACTATATATATAGCTAGATTGGTACATCCGTGTAAACTGGGTATATGGGTAAGACTCGTACATCCACCTAAACTATATGGGTATATCCACACTATATATATGGCTAGACTGGTACATCCACGTAAACTGGGTATATGGGTAAGACTCGTACATCCACCTAAACTATATGCATAGATCCACACTATATGGGTAGACTGGTGGGTACATCCATGTAAACTATATGGGTAGATCCACACTATATGGGTAGACTGGTGGATGACTGGTACATCCACGTAAGCTATATGGGTAAACTGGTGGGTACATCCATGTAAACTATATGGGTAGATCCACACTATATGGGTAGACTAAGTGGACTCAACCAATTAAGCTAACCCTTGGGGTTAATAAATTACTATTTTATCTTTATATATCTTTATTATTATTATACATTTAAAAAGAACTATCCCTATTATTTTGAATTTATTAATGATTATAAAATACTTTATTGCACCGAGAGGCCCTCTACAACCTAGTATGGGGTAGATCTCAAGTGTAAATGTTTAACATTTAACACATTTAACATTTAATAAAAAATTAATCTAATGTCGACCCTAATTATAAATCCATCTAATTATTATGTATAAACACAATATAATTTATATAAATTTAACAAGGAAAGCAAAGTGTAATTGGTTTCATCCGACAGGTAAAGTGGAATTCTATTTGTGAGAAAGGACTTCTAAATAGGATTTTTTACCATACCATGGGCCAATACCTAGAAGAAAAAGATAGAGAGAGGGAGGGAGATTTTTTACCATGCCATGGGCCAATACATAGAAGAAAAAGAGAGGGAGAGGGAGGGAGAGAGGGAGAGGGAGGGGGAGGAAAATCATAATACCATGGGCTAATGCCGTTGTTTATCAATACCATGGGCCATCTAGGCTTTTGATTATTATGTTATGGATCTAGGCTTTTAATTATTTTGTTACAATATCATGGGTCATTACCATGGCTTATCAATATCATAAACCACAACTTATTTCAAAATCAAAATATTTTACAGATATTTTATTTTAATTTATTTTTTAACATTTTTTAATTAAACCTAAAAGCAAACCAAAATTATCTCTCTGTCATGACTAGTGCTAAGAATAAAATGAACATTGTAGGATAAGAACTAATTCTCATGAGCTTAGTAGCAAAATTAGGTGTCTGTTCCCAAAACAACTTGAGATATCATGGGCCATTACCATGGCTTATCAATATCATATGTCCAAAAACCATAACTTATTTCAAAATCAAAATATTTTACAAATATTTTATTTTGATTTATTTCATAACATTTTTTAATTAAATGTAAAAGCAAACCAAAATTATCTCTCTGTCATGACTAGTGCTAAGAATAAAATGAACATTGTAGGACAAGAACTAATTCTCATGAGCTTAGTAGCAAAATTAGGTGTCTGTTCCCAAAACACCTTGGGATGAAAGAATCTCCCACCTTTGCGATAGTCAGAAGGTTGAAGATGAAAAACACTTTCTCTTAGATTGTTTGGCTCTTACTCACATCCATTCTCAGTTCAAAAACATTTGTCACACTTCCAACCTTATTGACTTGTTAAGTCAACAAAACTATAATGATTTCTCTCCCTTATTTTTTATCATAGAAATAAAACATTAAAGAGTCACAATTAATCTCTTACTTTCTTAAGGTTCCACAGACCACATTGGTCTTAGTAGACGTTAATCATCATCACCATGATCATATTTTTAAGGTATATTATCATTTATTTATTTTGTTAGGTGTGGCTTAAGTAATGTTTTATGTTTTTTTTTTTAAATTGTATTTAGTGATAATTTTTTGATAAGATTGTATTTTTTTTAATTAATTAATTAATTTTTATGTTTTATTTTTTTATATGTATTTATAAATGCATAAATGAACTCAATATTTTAAAAAATCATTAAGGCAATGGAATTGTGCAAACTACACAAAAATTAAAAATAGGTATTTGAATTGAAAATATAAATATGGTTTGCTTGCATTGATAAAGAAAAGTTTCAAAACCCAATAATATTCTATGAAATTTTAATATTAATTTACATTTTTTCTTCCAAAGAAAAAATCGTAATTTTCATCAAACATTACATTTGGTAGATATACTGAAGGTGTGCTCTCACTCTTTTGAGCATTTAATCTATAAGTTTTTACAACTTCTTATACAAAAAAACCATTTGATATTTCAAAAGAAACAATTGATTATTAGATGACCAATTCAAAGCATCATATCAAGAGATGAAATAACAGTTCCAGATGTATATAACAACTGATACATATAGATGATGAGAGAAAATAAATACAAGTCAGAAAGATTCACGATTCAATTTTACCTTTCTAGGGGGTCCCTGAAAGGCATGTGAAAATACTCATATGTGTTGCCCTCTCACTGCTCTAGAAACTGCCACAAATCTTTTTCTAAATTTCACCCTTCTTTTGATAGGCAATATGTATTCTAGTTACGTTCCCTATATATGTGACAGAAGGAAGTGTAAGTGAAACTGTCTTTGATCCTCAATGTGTCATCAACAAGTGGTGCAAGAAGAATATTTATGCATACTTGAGTTTTGATAATCCAATTTATAATCAACATAGAGTCCCCATAAACCTGTAATTTAGAGCATCCCTTTTCCTTCACAGAAAGTAAAAGATATTTGCATGCAAGAAGTTCCGCCTGGTTATTTGTCCCCGAACCAAACCCCATTTTGACATGGAAAGAATGAGAATCAGATAAGAAAAGGACGAATCCACCTCTTCTCCTTTGACCCTGATCGCATGAAGCTCCATCAAAATAAGCCCATGGTTGGGATTGATCAGGAGATGCTTGACCCATAACTATAATAGGAGATTAGCCCTTCTCCTGAGGAAAATGACTGAGAATGGCAAGGGCTTTAGCTGCAACATGATTCGAAGATGATGGGATATCCTGAAAAATAACTTTGCCACAACCCCCAACAAATGATCAAAGGTAGAGCTTTGTAGGGGCTCGAGCAGGGATTTGAAAGCCACCTCCTCCAAGAATCTTCCATAGCTACTCCTTCCCACTGAGCAAGCTGGCCTACAATCGCTTGGCATACTTTCCATATTTATTTTATGAAAGGGTATTCCTGAAAAATGTGAATGATTGTTTCCTCACTATTTTGCACAAAGGGCACCATCCATGACCTATCGCATACCTTCTTTGAAGCAGGTACCAGTTTGGATTTTTTAATATTAATTTACATATAAGATAAAACATTTATTTATTGATTAAGGAGATAAGTTTAAATATTTTAGTTTTGTATTTATTTGGACAAGTATTTTTGCTTTACACAATGGGAAAACGTATCATAACTTAGTTGTTTTTTTAGACAAGTATTATTATGATGAAAGTGTGATGTATATTTTCAAATACTTAACTATAATTTTGATTATATATGTAAATTTCATGTTTTATAATTTGTAATTATATTTAAATTATATAGAACTCATAATTAATATTAATAGTTTAATAAATTTTCTATTTTTTTTTTCTAAATTTGTTTAAAAAAATTCACCCATACTATATATTATATTACTAACTCTTCTCATTTGAAATGAAAAACTTAATAATTAAAAGATTGAGAAAAATCAATATGCTTTCTTTCATTAATAAATACTAATTAATATCAGGGGTGGCAAGAGCGAGAGGGGTGATCTACTGCCTTGAAGAACATGAAGAGATTAGATTCACTTGGGACTTAGGTACAACATCAAATAATGGAGCCAAATTTCTAGCACTGTGGAAAGGCCTGAAGATCACTAAAAATAAGGGAATAAGAATGGTTAAAATACTAGGGGACTTGATGATCATTATTAGAATGATCACTAAGGCACCCTTGTTTTGTGATTCTTCATTCCCTTCCTTGGTAAGAAGAATTGTGCTGCAGTTGAAAAACTTTGAAGAAGTCTCCCTATTTCATATACTTAGGCACCTAAATGAGATGCAAAAAAAAATGGCAAAACTTGGGGTGGAGATTGAAATTGGAATTCTCGAAATTAAGGAGCATCCGCTTGGAGGTGTTAATAAAACAAGATTAGTATGTGGTAACCCATCATACCCAACACTCTATTCCAAGTTCGTTAAGACCAGGAGGATGGCCAGATGGACGACCTTGATTCTTGGAGTTATTAGAGTTCACCTCGGCTCATTAATCTTGCAAGGCCAAACACATTTCCTTTCTATGTCACTTTTAAATTTATAGGAAGGAATGTTAGTCTAGTGCCTCATAAAGATCAAGTTTGCAGCAAAATCATGGATCGACAAAGATAAGGTTTTAATGGAGATAGGGGTGTTCATTCCTGGGAGAAAGGATGATGACTAGCTATTTAAGCAAACATATTTGGGAATATGGTCATCTCCTTCTCGTTTATCCTAGTGTACTCATCACCTCTGTTGAAATCTAGAGTGTTTGGCTATGGCGTCGAAAGAGGGTCAAACCCTAGAGCTTGAGTTGGTGTGTTGGAAGAAAACTGTGGAGTTATTGTTCAAATTGTTGATGGGAAGAGTGGAGCATCTCTTTATAAGGTTGAATCTCGTGGAGAACGACATCCAACTTGGCAGAGGAAAAATTCGAAGGGTTAGAAGCTAGAGTTGAAAGAAAATTCACAAGGTTGGAGGCAGAGTTGATTTTTGGCAACATGGAAGTTTCAGTCTTTGATCTTTTTGCAGATATCTAGGAGCTCGTGGTTGGAAAGACACAGTCTGGTGTTGAGGAGCGGTAAGAGCAAACTGGTGGCACTACACCGAGTGCTGAAACGAGCAAAGGGAAAGAGGTGATTTGGATTGGAATGGATAAAGTTGGGCCTTCAAAGTCTGTTTAAATATTTGACTACCTAAATATTGCAAATTTGTTTTGTTTTTGTGTCAATTTTTCAGAAACTATGGAAAGTATCAATATAGAATTATAGTGCAGAGAGCCTGTAGAGGCAAAAATTCTTTGTTATGGATTTATTGGAATGGTGAAGCTACAGAGATTACAAAAGCAAGTTTTGTAGTTATATATGTAAATGATTTTGGCCATACAATCTAACTTATATAATAGAAATATAATTGTTTTTTTATTTGTTTGTTTGTTTGGTTGTTTGTTTGTTTGTTTGTTTGTTTGTTTGTTTGTTTTTTTTTTTTTTTAAATACTAATAAATATCATTTGAAAATATTATTAATTGATGCACATTGTTTTAACTATTATATTACATGATTTTATATATTTTATAAACATAATAATTTTCAGGAAGGTTGTGATGGTTTAGAATCTCTATCATTATCCAAACGCTTAAACTCTAACATCCAATACAACATAACAAAAATGATAGCTTAAATTAAATTTAACTAATGTTTCATTGAATATGGCTTAAACCTTGAGTTTAAACAAGTTTATAGTTTGTAGTCAATGATATTTTATACCTAATCAACATGGTTGAGAACATTATATCTTCTGCTTATAACAAAAAATGATAGCACTTTTTTCAATCATTTTTTTTTCCAACAAAACAGTTATGAGACTACCCAGTAGAACTCGTTTATACAATTTTTTTCACAGTTTTCACTAAGTAGAAACACAATGTGTGCCTCTATCGCTTGAGCTCAATTCCTTCAACTCTTTTTAAACATTAAAAATGAGTGCAATTTTGTTTTTCTATGTTTTCAATGGTAGGGATCTGTTGGAATTACTAATTTGAGTGGTATAGTTAGCACAATTTGAGTTCCCTAAAGGTTTTCCAGGACGTTGAATTCATTTATGCATTCAAAATGCATTTTATATAATGAAAAATTACAATCATTCCAAAAATTGTATCACCAAATGTATGTGAAAAAAGTGAAAATGTAGAACGATTAGATGACGACATAGCCTAAATCTTGTATGCTTGATTTCTTTTCTAGGCATACTTTCTAGTCAATTTTGCTCAGATAGGATCTATTGGAATATCAAGTTTTAGCTACGTAGTTTGCAAAATTTGAGTTCCTTGGGGTTTTTTTAGGGCAATGGAGTCATTTTTGCATTCAAAAACACATTTTACGCAACAAAAAAATCACAATCTTTCCAAAAAGTATATCGTCGAAGTATGATGGAAAAAATAAAACAATTAGGGAACACCATCAATAAATGTGAAACCAATTCTTTGGATATGTTCACTACATATGTGTTAAGTAATTTGATTTCCATACATCTCTACTCCTTGATCTTGTACATTTGAAACTTGTCACAAGAGTATACATCCATGAAAATCCATTAGGCCTCATGTTATTGTTCAACAACATGTACTTGTGAAGCACAACAAGTAATCCTGTAAAGCTATCAAGGTGGAAATCATTGTTGCAATATGAAGGCAGGTTCAAGCAATTGAGAGGCTCTTCGACGTGAAGCATTGAATGCCATTGTTGTTGAAATTGAAACTTGACGGCTGGTTGCCAATGGTTCATCAATGACTTTACCTCTTGGAATCTAACGCCACTCACAAAGTTTCCATTGCCATTGCTAATAACATTTAAAGAGCAACCATTGATTTTAGTGAAGAAAGAAGCTCTAGGCATAGAGGAAATCAATGCCATAGGCTGACACACCTCTGATGATTGGGATGTTTCCATTTGAATTACGTTTGCCTCTATTGTTGGTAGTGACTTTACAGTTGGTGGTTTTGACACTGCTAGTGAAGCAATGGGTGAAATATTGAACAATAGATTCCATGAAAGAGAGTCACCTAACCAACAAAGGCCATAAAATAACAAGGCAACTATAAAACCAAAGGTGTTATGGCTACTTTGGTTTTAGGATACATACAAAGTTCCTTCATTTTGTTGATCTCTCCCTCTTTTATGTGTTTATAGATCTTCCCTATTTCTATCTTTCTTTAGAGATTTAACTTCAAATAAGGGAAGTCTATTAGAGGTGAATATAATTTATTAGGTGTAGATTAGTTGTTTTTTGTGGATTTAATGTCTCATGTTCATATCTTATGGGGAGGGGTTCAAGGTGGTAGCCGATTATGAGGTCACACTTTTTCAAGGAGCCACCAACTCACAATATCTTATTGTTGGACATATCAAAACATTTTGACTTTTAAATAGTTTTTAATGAAATTTGTTTTCTAAAATTTAACTTAGAATAAAGTATGTTTGTTTGTTTGCTTGCTTTTGCTTTTGCTTTTGCTTTTGTTTTGTTTTGTTTTTTGTTCTTTGTTTTTTGCTTTGCTTTGTTTTTCTTTTTTGGTTTTGTTTTGTTAATTTATCTATTATTTAATTGGTTACATGTAAGCCAATGTTTTTTTTTTAATCCATCCCACTATTTCTTGCCAAGTAAGGTTTTTGAAGTTTGTATTTGGATTGCACATTAACCATGTTTATCACTTCATATTAATTATAGTGTCTAAATGACATTGAGATTGGTTATGGTCAGGTTGCCACATGTCCTTTGGAATTGAATGATTGAGCTATTGACATCAAAGCTACACCTTATGTGACCTACTAACCAAATACTTTGAAGCTTGTATCTAAATTACCTATTAACCATGTCCATCACATTTTATTAATTATAGTGTCTAAGTGTTGTAACCCTATTTGCCACTCTACTATAATAAAAGAGACCCTAGTTCAAATTACCTCAGTTGCTAGCTAGAATGCATCCCCTTTCACCCTTGCTTTTGCTCATATGGATTTTACAAGGAAGTTATTGGATGTTATAGGGATGGAATTACATAATCGAGTAATTTATTATAGTTATTTTGTCATAATTTCAAACAATTATGAAATAATAATAATTTCATAATTGAGAAGAAGGTTCTTAGTGAGTTGGGGAAATTCTCATAATTGAGCATGAAACTTGTGCATGATTTGTAATTGCTTGGTTCACATGCCATCAAGTCTATTCATGACTTGTATCCACCCAATTCACATGCTATCAAGCCTAAATTCTCTTGGCCCTAAGTGTCTAGATATATCCTCTAAGGTCTAGCAAAGGACTTTATAATGGGTCTCCCTTAGGGGCAAAGAAGGGAGGAGAAGATGGTGAGAGAATTTTATGTTGCAGAAATACCAGTAGACTAGGCCCCCACTTGTTGCATGAATGAACCTAGTTTATATGTGAGACAAAGGAGGCTAAGGAGCAAGGGATTGGAGGAGTACTTAACACTCGAAGGTATATATATTGATAATTATATTTTATATGAATGTAAAGTTGATTTCCCTCTCTATATGTTCATTTTTGACATGCTTAGATTTGGTATGTAGTCTAATTTTCCTTTTGGAAAGGGCAAAGCATTGCCTCTGTTTGGTAATGTACATGTGCAGGTGTGAGGGCTAAAGAGTTGGAGCAAGATCTCTAATCAAGGGCAAAGCTTCTAGCTGTTGCAATAGGTCTATGATCTTCATCAACATGCGTAGGGTGTAAGGTACACCCATACCTTAGCTATTTCCATTCCATATAAAAGGTTGATTGCTACTAGATCTAGGAAACTCTTTGCATTCATCTTGCCCATTATCTGACAGATCTTAATGTTGGATCTATGGGCAATAGTCCCCTTGTTTTGAACATAAATAGAAAAAACACCAAGGCACTGAGCTTCGTTATGGTTGGTTGGCCACACGTCCTCCTCCACTGGAATTGAATGATTGCCTAACAACATCAAAGCTACATCTTATTGCGTTCCATGCAATTCATTTTCATTGTTTTCATCTTGTCAAATCTATCGTTGATAAGAAAAACTACGTAATTTGCTAAGAAGGCTTCAAACTATTATTATATTGAAGACTATTGCACAATAGTTTGCCATTTCCTCAATTAACCACCCCATATTGATCTCCTCTACAAGGTAGTTTATCAAGTATTGCATTCACCTAAATGGGATTTTGATCACACCCATTGAATACTTGATTCCTATAATGATTTGGATTTGGTGCTTGGTTACATGAAATGGTAGTAACAAAAGTTATTTGACTCCGATTTTAATGCCTCTTGCAAAAACTATGTTGAATCCTATTTATGTTTAAAGTTTTCTCTACCTTGCAAACTATTTTGACTCCTATTTATGTTTAAAGTTTTCTCCACCTTTACTTGGTTTGGTTTGGTAAAATGGCTACAACATGTTTAGATATTTTTGTATTTTTCATTGTATAAGAAAATAATGAAATTAATTTGTAACACATTAACTAAATTTATAGGAATTTAAAAAATAACTAATTAATGGGACTTATCCATTCAACATCGTCTCAGATTTTAAACTTGGAAAAAATGTAAGTTGGGAAACTAGTTTGGATTCTACTCTATTTGATACTATTTAATTCTTTAAGCATGCCATGGGACAATGCTTTTCAATTTTTCGAGGATTTTGTATAGAATTAATTAGTTGGAAAGATCCATAGATTTATTTATTGAAATGAAGTTTTGCAATATTTATAAGACCCTTTGTTCTTTATGAGTTTTCGCAGGGCCATTGTTTCCTTATTAAGTAAAAAGAAGGTTATTTTTTTTTCCCAATTAAGATTTGGAAGAAGCTTTTGTGTTGATTTGTGTAAGATGTGAAAACTCTAAACTCTCGAGCATATCATTTAACAATGCTTTTGCACTTTTAGGAAATTTGTAGAGAATCAATTAAGTGGGAATATTCCTAGGTTTATTTATTGAAATGAACTTTTGTAATATTCATAAGAGCCTCGGTCCTTTATGAGTTTTCATAGGGCCATTATTCCCTCTTAAGTAAAATATTGTTATTTTTTTTCCAATTAAGGTTTGGAAGAAGGTTTTGAGTTATTAATATTGTTCATCTTTGTTTTGTGAATTTATTTTGGTTCCACTCTTTTTGGATGGGTATATTGTTATCATTTCAAGGGTTGCGAAACAACATTCTAGTTGGAAATATCTCCCTTGACATGCGTTAATTAACGAGACTGTGGTCCCTGTAATTCATGACACTTTTGTCTTATGCAATAGATACACAATTTTTTTGACCTTTTTTTCTTCTTCTTCAATTTAATGATACATGTGAAACCTATCAAAACTTTGGGGGTCATAGAGCATTTATCTTTAATTTGATGTATCTAGATGCAACAATTTCATGCATTAGGAGATTTTACCTAAAGAATTATGCACGATAGCTCAAATATTTCTAATCAATTCTTTGCTATGCAAAGATGTGCAGAGCACCCACTTAACTGGGGCAATTCTTGAGAAGGCAACTGTATAAAAGGTGTAGTTCTATATGTTTTCTCATATTCCTAATTGGATTAAATGAACAAATAGGTGTGTAAATTCATGTTTTGATGCAAGATTTATATTTCCAATCTAATGTAACAATGATTAAAATGCTTTAGAGAATGTAGTTAAGGTATTAGTGTTGTGCAACCCTAAGTTAGAACTTTGACAATAAATATAAAAACAATAGGCTCTGTGTTAATTCCTAAACAAAACCTCATGTTAAGTATAAAATCCCATGTAAAACCCTAGATATTGAGTTTTTATTTCTATTTTCATATTAGTGTTGTGAGCTAAACCTTTTTCCGGGGAAAATAGAGTTCGTAATTTCTATTAAGAGGTATAATAGAGATTACATGCTGTTGATGCCAAGGCATATGCAGTAGTGTGGTATTACCACTGTTCAGAAAGTTACATAAAATCTGTCCCGTAGGTGTCTCTATGGATACGATGGGGCTGTATCCATTACAAAATTTAACAGTATTACATAAAAGTTCAATAATATGCAAAAATGAGGTGTATATACCTCTGGTCAAGTACTAAACAAAATAGCGTCTATCAGAGCCATGCCGTTATATACAAAAAATAGACAAGTGTATCAAAAATTTCAGAAGGGGAGGATGTCCCCTTGTTGTAGACCATCTATGTAGGGACGGTGGTAGAACCTGTGCATCCCATCTGGACTGTATTCTTCGATCATCCAATCGCCTAGAGGCCGATCCGCCGCTTCTTTCGAGAGCCGGTCAGCAGTTGTATTTCTTTCCCTGTAGATATGAGAAACAGTGATCCGGTCAAAATGTGTTTTGAAAAAAACAATTTCTTCCAAGATATGTTTCAAAGAATATGTATGACAGATGGATTTATTGTTTGCCCAATCAATCACTATCTTAGAGTCCCCAAAAATTTGAACTTGTCGGCAATTTTTAGATAGTGCAAAATAAAGAAGATGTCTCAGTGTGATAAGCTCAACATGATTGTTGGTACCCAGACCAAGACCCAGTCTCAGGTGGAAAAAATGTGTATCTGTAAAGTGAAATAGAATACCCCCTCCACATCCTTGAGCCGATGCGGCCCCATCGAAATAGGCCCAAGGCATATCCCTGTTTATAATTTCGGGTATGATATGCCTGGGAGAATTAGTTTTGTTATCAAATGGAATTTCTGTGTAGGCTGCGCAGATGGAAGGCGGTAGAATCTGCCAGTTACCCCTGCCTTCCTCAAATATGATGTCGTTGCGCTTGTACCAAATGTACGTGGACACCACTAACGGTAGATTTCTTGCCTTTTCCGAAGTCACAACAGTCCACCAATGCGTCCAGGCTGTGGGAATATCTTCAGCGTGCCAGGCGGTGGTGATGTTGAGGGATTGTTTAACCTGCTGCCAGATCTCTATAGTGACTTCGCAGGTGAGGAATAGATGAGATGAAGATTCCTCCGCCTTGTTGCAGAGTACACACCAGGTAGGTCCAGCAAAAGCTCTCCTTTTGAGGTTTTCCCCTGTTGGTATTTTATTCGCCAAAATGTTCCACATTAAAAGTCTGGTCCTAGGCTGAGCTTGTAGCTGCCAGATGTCCGACCACCAATTTTTGAGTAAATCAGGCTTCTTGTCCTCAATGAGCTTTAAGTAGCCCAGCTTTGGTGCATATATGCCAGTTTTAGCAGGTGCCCAAATGAGTTCATCATCCTGCTCATGTAGCTTAATATGAGTTTCAGTGAGTGCCTGAATGTATCGTTGCCATTGTTCCGCCCAATCGTCTGTCAAGTGCCACTGTTGATCCGTTATCCATGCCTGAGTGAATATGGTGGATCGGTGTGGGTCACCAACCTGTGCTAAATGTTTGATGCCCTTATTGTTGAGGTGTCGGATCATGTCTTCTGGCAGAAGGTGAGCGTTCCCTGACCCAGGCCAAGGGTCCAGCCCTATGCGAACTTGAGTTCCATTACCTATTTTCCATAATAGGTTATCCTTGATGAGAGGCAGAGCTTTAAGAGTAGCTCTCCAGATCACAGATACGCCCAGGTGATTCCATGAAGGTCTGCGAAGCCAGTCTGTGATATTGGAAGGCCAAATGTATTTTTTATGTATAACTTCGGCCCATAAGCTGTCCATCTTGAGTAGTGACCAGCCCTGTTTTGCTGTTAAGGCTTGTGCGAATTCTGAGAGGGATTTTAGTCCCCACCCACCCCAATTCTTAGGCATGGATACAAGGGACCATCTTGTCCATGCAAAAATCTTTCCCTTTTTGTTTCCATTCCACAGGAATCTGTTGCAAATTTGTTGTATTTTTTGTAAAATGCCCTTCGGAATCCATGTGAGGGACATCCAGTATACTGGTGTGGCCTCAAGAACAGATTTGATCAGCTGTAATCTGCCTGCTTTTGACAGTAAGCGGTGGTGCCAGCAAGTGATCCTTTTTTCAATTTTGTTAATGAGCCACACCCAGTGTTCAGATTTATATCCATCCGGCCTTAATCTGAATCCTAGATATTTAATACCTTCCAGTAGATTATTTTCCAGAAAGGGAAAGAACTGTACAGCCAACTGAGTTTCTTGTTGTGTACATCTCGTCAATGATCTGGTGGATTTGTCCCTGTTGATTTCCATACCCGTAGCTTTACAGAAAAGAAGGAGGATATTATATAATGCAGTGCTATCTCTGACACTACCATTGAGAAAGATGAGAATGTCATCAACGAACAAAAGGTGGGTAATGGAGAATTGTTCAGTAATTTTGAGACCACTTAGCTCCCCATTCCTTTTTGCATCCGCAATAAGCCTACTCAATCCTTCCATAACAATGAGAAAGAGTAGTGGGGAGAGTGGGCAGCCTTGCCTGATACCCCTGTTGATGTAAAAACGATCTGAGGCTGCGCCATTGATGAGGATGGCAAAGGAGACAGAAGAAACACATCCCATAATCCAATTTATTAATAGATGAGGAAAGCCCAGGTGGATAAGGATCATTTTGAGATATAGCCAGTTCACCTTGTCAAATGCCTTAGTAAGGTCTATTTTTAAGGATACCCCTTTCAGGTTCTTCAACTTGATGGAATGTAAAGTTTCATGGGTAGTGCCAATAGCTTCTTGGATATGGCGATTTCGGAGGAATGCAAATTGTTCAGCAGATATATGGGAGGATAGAATCGGCTTAATACGGTTGGCTATAATCTTGGCAATGATTTTGTAGAGGCAATTACAGAGGGAGATAGGACGAAAATCATTGAAGGATGAGGGTTCATCGGATTTGGGGATCAAGGCAATATAGGTCTGATTCATAGGAGGGTGGATGTGCCCCGAGATCCGGCTTTCCTCAACAACAGCTAATAGATCCTCTCCCAGCAGATCATAAAAAGCCAGATAGAATTCCACAGGCCATCCATCTGGTCCCGGGCTCTTGTCTTTCTTAAACCATTTAAGTGTACTTTCTAGCTCCTGTGTAGTGACTGGATTTGTAAGGTCTTCAATATCATCCTGACCAACAAACCGAGGGAACTTTTCTGCAACTCTAATGATATCAGGAAGATTAACTTCAGGTGGTGCTGTGAAGAGACCCTTGAAATGGGATACCCCAAGGCAAGCCAGTTGCTGGTGTGTAGTAGCCCATCCGTCTGGCTCCCTTGGTAGTCTCCATATGGTGTTCGATGCCTTCCTGCCATTGGCTAAGTTATGAAAGAATTTAGTATTACAGTCCCCCGCTTTGAGCCAAATGGCTCTGCTTTTAAGCCTCCAATGCTCCTCCTTTTCTTGTAGAATTTTTGCTTTTTGCCCAAGCAGTTGGTTGAGAAGTGCTTTGGAATCGTCAGAAAGATAACCAGTCCCTTTGTCATCAGTCAATGAAGCTATCTGAGCTTCAGTATCTTTCAGAATCTGTTCATCTCTGTTCCGCTTGGTTGTCGCCCAGTTCTCGGTCAATACTTTGAGTTTTTTGAGTCTCTCACAGAAATCAAAAGCTTTCCTCTGCTCCCGCAGTGGGGGCTGTGTTGCCCAAAAGTCCGTGACCATCTTGATATAATCCAGTTCCTGGAGAAAGCCAGCAAAGAATTTGAAGGGAGACCGCGGCTTAGGATTGTTGTCACTAATCTGAAGAAAAATCGGTTGATGATCGGATAGTCCCCCAGTACCAACCCATTGTCTGTATAATGGGCATATCTGTATTAGTTCCTGATGCATCATAAACCTGTCCAGTCGCCTCCCCAGAGCAGCCTCCCCAGTGCGCTGATTGTGCCAAGTAGGTAGCTTCTTGTTCATAGGGATATCCACAAGGTGATGTGAGTCTAGGAGCATTTGCATTTGATCCGCAATGGGGTCCCACTGGGCATTATGTCCCCAGGATTCTCCAACTCCCAATGAGAAGTTGAAATCCCCAATGAGAAGTTGAAATCCCCCCCTATCACAGTATGCTGTGTGATATGGTCACCAGATAGAAAATCTTGCCAGAAGGGAAGTTGATTCTGGTTAGGTCCATATATATTGATAAATCTGATCGGAATACCCAGGTCACCTACAATAATATCCATACCGAGGAAACCTCTGCCCCCCCAGGCGGAGAGAGACCTACAATTCCTTGGGTTGATACCAATGAGTAATCCTCCAGATCGACCACACGCATCCAGGCCATGCAGAATCCATCCCGGGAGCAAAGCTTGTAGACATCTCACCGCCACCTCAGCTGTGCACAAAGTTTCTTGAAGAAAAATAATATCACATCTAGATACATGAAGGAGTCTTTTCAGAGCCAATCGTTTTTTGGGGTTGGCTAGTCCCCTGCAGTTGAAGGAGAGCCAGATCATGGGTCACCACAGGTCATGGGCTCAATAGCTCTAAGTGCCCGTTCAATAGTAACCTGTCGCCCCATGGCGACATCAGCAACAACATTTAACTTTGCCGAAGAAATATGAGAGGGTCTGCCGCGCTTCTGTTTACGGTGGCGACCGGGGGATGAACCCAGACCTAAAATACGAGGCCGAGCTCGAGGTCTCAGGTGATAATGATGTGAGCCAGATTCATCCGGAGAAGATGGAAAGTCAGTACCACCCAGGATCAGATTGTGCGAGGGAGGGGTGGTAGATATGGTGGGCGGAGGAGGGGCGATGGTGCAGAGTATGGAGGGGATGGGCACAAACTCAGAATGGGGTGCTTGAATAGAAGAATGAACAATAGATTGCATATCAATAGAGAAAGATTGAGAGAAAGGGGAAATGGAGTCATTACCCGATCGAGTAGGTGCAGTCTCGGCCGGTTTAGTAGCCTTCACAGCGGTCTTCGAGCGGGTCCGCGGCGGTCCAGGTGCAGCCGAGTCCTTGCTACGAGCATTTTTTGTAGCGTTGTCCCCCTTCTTCATGGAAGGGGTCTCCTGTTGAATCTGTGCACCCTCCGTAGGAATGTTCTCTCCATCATTTTGATTCACAGTGGCCTGTTGACGGGGTCCTTTGGTGTCCTCAGAAATCACCCTCGAAATCAGTGGGCAATCCTTGTAGAGGTGCCCAACTTTGTGGCACCTCCGGCAGCGGTATGGAACGCCCTCATAATCAAGAGGCTGTTTGCGGGAGACATGATTATGGTGCAGAGTGATCTTTTCCACCAGTCCGGGCCTGATATCCATATGGACTAGAATTCGTGCCATAGTCCTAATACCTGACTTCTCATATGACCTATCGTGCTCCAGGTAAGTGCCTAGAGTGTCCCCAATTTTTTTGAAGGTATACTGATTCCAGAATTGCCATGGTAGCCCAGGAAGGCGAACCCAAATGGGACCTTCCCCCAGTTGTTCTCGTTCCGGGTCGAAAAGGGGATCCCACCGTTTGAGTAAGACCGGGGCGAGCTCAATGTGCCAATATTGGGTAAGAACCCACTGTGTGTATTCGGGCCTCTGAAAATGCAGGGCAAACCAGCCTCTTGTAAGCACCATAATCTCTGGAAGTTCTTTAAAGAAAGACCCCCAAATCTCGTCCACCCAAAGCTTGAGTCGTTCCGCAGAGTATGTTCGACCCCTGACTCTGCCCACCAGAACTTTTCGAGCGGCGTCCATTACATCCGGAAGTGGAGCTTCAGGCCCCAAATTGATGTTGTAGTCAGGATCAATGGACCGGAGGCAGCGGCCTTTGGTCACCTTCTCAGAGCGTTTGCCAAAAGGGATTCCCTTCAGCAAATTGCGACACGGGTCAGAGGTACTGTGCTGTGCGGATGCAGCGGAACGCACCGGAAGAGGCGGGGTAGTGAAGCAGCCAGAATGTATCGGAGTGCGGGGGGTTGAATAGCTGGTGCCAGGGAAAAAGGATGCAGAGGGGTGGCTGGAAGGCTGATGTGCCTGCGGCATAAATGAAACTGAAGGAGAGTGGGAGCTCGATGGGGGCGGAGGCGGAGGAGGCGGAGGTAATACAGGGCGGATGTGGTACTGGAGCGGGGCGTCAGGGAATGGAGAGCTAAGGAAGCAAGAGCCCAAGAGCTGTGCCGTCGCAGGGGAGAGAGGAGGGCAGTCAAGGGGCGAGGAGTCCGCGGGAGTGTGAACCGGCGATTTGTTTTTACCTGTAGAAGACAAATGTGGATGCTGAGACGGGGCACCTGTCGCAATACCCAGCGCAACGCTCCTCGGTATCATTTGTGGCCTCCTTGTATGTGCCCATATATCCTGATGCGCCTCATAATCAACCAACTCCTCGTCACCCATATTGAACTGTCGGTAGGAGGCGCAAACGGGATTCGATCGGGGGCCCGTCTGCAAGATGAAAGGGAGAGTCAGTGCGGCAGAGAGCGCTCAGGGGGGACCGCAGAAAGTAACAAAAACTCCGCGAGAAACGATGACGATGCCGCAGTCAACCCGACAGTTCACACAAAAACCGGAAGCTAAGCCTGTAAACCGCCATGGGTAGATGATCTGTAGCAAACCCTAGCTAGGGTTCCACCATTTTCGCTCCTTCGACTCCTTCTCCACTGTTTGAGCTAAACCTATTAATTGCAATTATAACTTTATCTTTTATATATACACTATTTTTTTTTTAGTTTTACTATCATCTCATTTCATCTTTTTACATTTATTTTATTGTAAAAAAAGTTACCCTCTCAAAAATGCTTATATACCACTTTTATATTTATTTTTTAAGATCCATATATAATTTTATTTATAATTTAAAGATATTTTGATTTTTCTTGGGTCACATTCTGTAGAATTGGAACACTGACCACAATAACCCATCCATGTTTGTTTAAAGGGGACACGGATTAGGAATCAGTGCAATAACATCAAATTGATGTTTGAAAATTTACCATATTTGGAAATTATTGATTTAATTATTTTGTTTCCAGGATGCTTTTTCCAACGATGTATTCTTCAGGTTTTAATGAGAGAAAAGTTTGACTGGATGGTCATTTCTCATTGTCAAGTTATTTTTTTAAGTAAAAAAGTGTTTGAATTGTATTTGTAAAATCTTTTTATTTGAATTAGTAATTTTTTACTATGTTATTTTTTTTTAAATTAAAGAATATTTAATTTAGCAGTTTTCTATAATGTGATTTTTTGGAAATTTTTCTAGTGGGTTTTTCCAAATAAAATCCAATAGCAATTTATTGGAATAGCAAATTTGATAACTACTTAATCTAGTTAATCTGGCTTACTTGTTAATCGTTAATCTGAGGAATAGAGGGGTTTTTCCCATTGTAGTCTCGCCATCGACGACTCATAAATTCTACTCATCATGTTATGATACCCATCCTTGATTTGTTGTCTGTTTTAACTATGTTTCAAGAAATGACGGCCTAATTCTCTTTGCAGGGCGAAATGGATGACCAGTATTTGATCAGAGTGAACATAGGTCTTATACGCTAGCTGGTGAAGCATTCAGTGAGAAAATTTTGCAAAAGAGGGAGCGCACATTGATCTTGTAGGGTTTGTTTGGTAAGGAGGGTCAAATGAAGCTGAGCAATGGTGACCTGGTAAAGTTGTCAAGTGGCGAAGAGGGGTTCAGAGACGCCTGGTTTTGTGCAAGATTCGTTAAAAATAGCAGGGGGCAAGGTTCGGTGGTGTACAGAAACCTTGCGAGGGATGAGTATGAAACAAAACAGCCGAGGGAGAACGTGGATAATCGTCACACAAGGCCAAGCCCTCTAGAGCAAAGACCAGTTTAATCGGTATGGGGAAGTTGATGCTTATAAGAACGATTGGTGGTGGGTGGATGTGGTGACTTGGTAGAGGTGTCCAGTGACGAAGAGGGGTTCAGAAAACCCTGGTTCTGTTCAAGACTTGTGAAAAAGGATGGGGCAGGGTTCATACGGGGTACAGGGACATTGTGAGTGGTGAAGATGATAGAAAGCAACTGAGGAAGAAAGCAGATAACTGCCATATAAGGCCAAGCCCTCCATAGCAAAGATCAGTTTAATCTGTATGAGGAAGTTGATGAATGATGATTAGTGGTGGGTGGGTCACTGATACCCATCATTTATTGTTTGTTTTAACTGTGTTTCAAGGAATGATGGCTTAGTTCTCTTTGCATGGAGGAACGGGTGACCAGTATTTGTTCAGAGTGAACATGGGTTTTGTAAGCCGGTGAAGCATTTGAGTGAGAAAACTGTGCAAAAGAAGGAGCTCGCCTTGATCTTGTAGTGTTTGTTTAGTGAGAAGGACGAAATGAAGTTGAGCAATGGTGACCTGGTAGAGGTGTCCACTAATGAAGAGGAGTTTAGAGGGGCCTGGTTATGTGCAAGACTTGTCAAAAAAGCAGGGCCAAGGTTTAGTGGAGTAGATAGAGCTTGCGAGCGATGAGTATGAAACAAAACAGCTGAAGGAGAATGTGGATAACTATCACATAAGGCCAAGCCGTCTAGAGCAAAGACCAGTTTAATCTGCATGAGGAAGTTGATGCTTACGAGAATGATTGGTGGTGGGTGGATGTGGTGACCTGATAGAGGTGCGCAGTGAGGAAGAGGGATTCATAGGGGCCTGGTTCTGTGTAAGACTTGTAAAAAAGCAGGGAGCAGGGTTCATAGTGAGGTACAGGGACCTTGTGAGCGGTGAAGATGAAACAAAACAACTTTCAGAGAGAGTAGATAACCATCACATAAGGCCAAACCCTCAGAGCAAAGATCAGTTTAATCTGGATGAGGAAGTTGATGAATGATTAGTGCTGGGTGGTCACAGATACCCATCATTGATATATTATCTGTTTTAACCGTGTTTCAAAGAATGATGTTAGTTCTCTCTGAATGGAGGAATGGATGGCCAATATTTGTTCAGAATGAACATGGAGCTTGTATTTCAAGGAATGATGTTAGTTCTCTCTGAATGGAGGAATGGATGACCAATATTTGCTCAGAATGAACATGGAGCTTGTAAGTTGCTGAAACATTAAGTGAGAAAATTGTGCAAAAGAAGGAGCCCACCTTGATCTTGTAGTGCTTGTTTGGTGAGGAGGAAGAAAAAAAAAAGTTGAGTAAATGGGTACCTAGTAGACGTGTCCATTGATGAAGAGGAGTTTAGAGGAGCCTGGTTATGTGCAAGACTTGTTATTTCAGAGGAGTTCAGAGGGCTGGTTATGTGCAAGACTTGTAAAATAACAGAGGGCAGGGTTCATAGTAGAGTACATGGACCTTGTGAACGATGAGGATGGCAAAACAGTTAATGGAGAAAGTAGATAATCATCACACAAAGCCAAGCAGAGGAAATATCAGTTTAATTTGTATGAGGAAGTTGATGCTTATGAGGATGGTGGGTTGCGAGCGGGTGTGATCAGAGGAAATATCAGTTTAATTTCTACCAGGAAGAAATATCAGTTTAATTTGTATGAGGAAGTTGATGCTTATGAGGATGGTGGGTTGCGAGCGGGTGTGATCAGAGGAAATATCAGTTTAATTTCTACCAGGAAGTTGATGCTGATGAGAATGATTGGTAGTGGGTGGATACCGTGGTCCTTGAGAATCACAAGTATATAATATACTCCTTGCAGACAGAGACAAGATGATATTTAATCATGGCAAATTGCAGCCCCAACCGAATTGGTAGATAATAAACGGGTTGAAGCTTCCAAGGTATGCACATTACTTGTTTTCTTTCACTTCTTTGTAATTGGAATTTTTTTTAATGAATGACAGCGTTTTGCCATTGTTTCGGTCCTCAAATGGATAAAGACCTTTTAAAAAATTTTGTTTTCTCATTGTTTTGTGATTACTCTTGCGCGTATATTTCTTATACTTTTCCATTTTACAAGGTTTTCCATGTATTTAAATTTTTATGTTTTAACATGTTATTTGAAATTTTTTTCTGCAACAATTTGTTGTTGAATAATGACAATTTCTTTGGATTGTTGTTGAACAACTTTTCTATATGCAGGCAGCTTCAACATGGGATGTCTTGGGAAATTCCTTCAAAGGAACAGATATCTACCTATTCTATATCTATCTAGATAGATATAGAGTAGGTAGATATAAAGTGATTAAGTATATAACATAATTTCACGATTTACTTGAAATCAATTAATGTGAAATAGATTCCATTCTTTTCCTATCCTATAACCTCAGTGTGAATAAAAAGATAGATCGGGACAATGTATGCCAAAGGGAATTCAAATAAAAAAAGGGAAGAGATCCCCGCTACCCGCCCTTCACATGGAATATGAAAAATAATAGTTCATGTATTGATCGTTTCTTTTCCTCACTTATAATTCAATTATAAATTGAATTATAAGTGAGAGAGCAATCCTTTCCGGACCGGTCATTTTGATACCTGTGGGTTTTTGGAAACCACTGCAGCTTTAGGTCCCAAACTTGTACAACAATATGCATTTTATCAATTAGGTAATTTTCTCAACTCATAAAACAATATTTAAATTATCTTATAATTATATTATTCTGGGTTTACATTAACATATATAACATTGTCTCAATTACTAATTTAACAACTGAGTTATAATAAATTTTCCCATTATTTATTTGTTATAAATTCCCACTATAATTTCTTATCTTTTCATATCAATCTAACCCCACTTACGCAATAATCCTCTACTATTGAACCCCTACGGTAATGCAACCATCTCAAAGGAAAGTATATATCTATCTGACCATTTGATAGTTGTAGAGAGATAATGAGTGCAGATTAGTTGTTGAAACTATAAGGAATTCTAAATGAAACTTTCCTGAAACCCGTATCTCTGCAAACAAGTCCCTTTTATATTATTGTTAGCTTCCTTTCATTTATTCAAAAATCAATGAGTATGTAGGAAACAAATTAAACTTTAATCTTATTTTAGACAATGGATTAAGGAGACAAAGTTATGAATATGTAGGAAACAAAATACCCCTAATCTCATGTATTACTCTTCAAGAGTAAAGTTTGTTTGTTTTTTTATTTGGTATTTTTATAGGTAAAATAAGTTTTTTCCATTCTTTATCTTTGTTACTTTCATGTATTAGTATAATGGTTTTTTGGTGACATAGAGGAATTGACAACCGGGCAGTTTCATACTTGCATGACATGGGGTCGATTTTGGCCGCTACTATTATACCTCTGGGGGCCTACGACTTGTCCTCCTCTCCATACATTGAGTCATGTCTAGGGTATTACCTTGGATCTCTTAATTTGTACAATTTCACAACACTTAGATCACAAGTTGAGCTGCCCCCTCAGACATGTATTAGTATAAATTTAAACGGGCCAAGGAGTTTCATTTTATGATCCAAATTAAACTAAGATTACATCATAATATAATGAAAAATGAGTAATATAATGGAGCTAAATAATAGACCAATGTCACAATAATATGATGAAATAAAATATGTATTAAAATAATAAATAAGATGACACAATATAATGAAATAATCAAATTATAAGGTAACTAAATAATAACATATAATGTCACAAATAATGAAGAAAATACATACCAAAAGAATGATTTTATATAACGCACCTAGGTATTAAGTTATAATGTTTCTTGAAATCTAGATGAAGGCTCTTAACATTATTATTAGATTTTTTTTTACATGAATATTAAATGAGAATTCTATAGCTTTATATTAAAATTTGGAATAATTTTATGAATTGTAGATGAATATGATTATGCTTTTAGTGAACCTATTCATGCTTTTCTTTTCTAAGTTTTTAATGTGTGTGTTCCCACATTTGCATTTGCATGTAGAGCATATTCCTAGTTAGACACGAAATCTTAAAATCAATCTTAAAAATAACAATCGTTTAAGTTTTTTTTTGTCATTTAGATATTATTTCATATTAATATGCAAAAAATAGGTTGCATGATAAGTGATTATGGAGTTGATACTCCTTGAGAGAATGTTTGAGTTTAAAATACACATCAACGATTGAAATATCATACTTCAAAATAGCAAAGCAACTATATCTAGTAATGCATTCAATACTTAATCATCTTATTTTTTTAAACCAAAAACTTGGGGTTGTCTGGTAAACCATAACCTTTTAATTCCTAACAATATTGAGTAGTAGGGCATAAAGGAAGTCCTTTGATTTGGAAAACTAGACTTAAAAAGTCCTAAACAATTATTAAGCAAAGCTAATGCTCCTCCATAGAATCAAAATATATTAGGATGTAGGTAGACTAGGCATTGGGCTAAGTGTCTTCAACTTGCTAGTCCTAAAATGCTTCTACCACTATCATTGCCTCTAGTCCCAATGAGCCTCGATAAAAACATCATACTTTGTTTTGTAATTCCCATACTTTTCTCTGTAATAATTTGTTTAGAACTTCCCTTTGTCGATTCCTCTTCACTTTAATTATCTATCCAATTAGAATTTTGTTGAGCCAAGATGTTTCTACCATCCTAAAAAGTTTTATGTCTCTACTTCTTGAGAACCTTATGTCTAGCATCCAATGAAGTGGCTTTGCATCCCACTTCCTCCATTGAAGTCTTGCACCATCTTGTCTGTAAATTTCTTCTCTAATTCCTCTATTTTTGCCTTGACTTCATCATAGAATTTGTGATGGCACTTGTGAGTAGCATCTAGAGCTTCTTTGTAGGCCCTATCCATTCTTTGATACCTTGCCTTCTTAGGCAATTATAATTGTGTTCATTGTCAACCTATTTTAGTGATGTTACTCCCAAATGTGTCCTCCTTCTTCACTGGTTGCTTGCCATTCCCATTCACGATTAAACTTACTTTCCTAGAGCCTAAATTCCATTATACATTCTATAGTTTGAAAATGTCCAAGCCTATAATCACCACAACCATTAAAATAGCTCTACTTCTTTCTACCAATCTCATTGTAAATCTAGTACATGCTTAGAAGATCCTCAGATCTTTCATTGCTTTTCCACTTGAGAAGTATAAATGTAACCCATCATCTAATAATGCGGTTGAAATAGAGGGCATAAAGACAACGATTAAGAACCCTCTTCATGCGTGTCAATGCCTATTTAAGGCCATCACCATGCACAACTTCATTATTGCTTCCAAAGATATAAATTTACTCAAGTGCATACTTAGTTTGGGTGACGAAAAAACTCTACATAAGTGTAACATGTTGGAAATAATTTTGAGAGGGGGGGGGGGGGGGGGGGGGGTGAATCAGTATTATCAGATCAATAAAACTTTTTCAATTTCATACGCAGAAACATATACGCTACTTCAGTTAAGTGAACCAGCGTGTACACGCTACTGTGTCTAAAGCAACCAACGTATAACCAGAAATCTTATGATTCAGTTAGTTTATCTTCAGTAAATGCATCAGGACATTATTAACCATATTAAAGGTAAACAGGTGCAGTATAACAGAACAGATCATCACACAAAAGCCACACACATGAACACCATGATATAAGGTGGAAACCCAATGTGGGTGAAAACCACCTGCTGCAAGTCGTCTCTATCTTTCTTTAATAAGAAACTTCAATTTACAATCTTTTGTACTGGTGCAGCCTTATACCAGTACGCAGGCTACAACCTGCAGAAGGCTACAACCTTCTCTCGTTTTCCATACTCTCCTGGAAGGGAGCTCCAACCCCCTTTGCTCTTGTACTAGCTAAGATACTAGTACGTAGGTGCTGGCCTACAATCTTCTTTCCTTCAGGAACCACTTTTCATACATTTTCAGACTGGATATTCCTGAAGCACAACATTACAATCTGAAGACCACAATTCATCAATTTTCATAACAGATCATACTAGCATCATCAATCTTTGAATCATTGAACCACTGAAACCCTGTCAACACCCAGTCACCAGAACACAGAGCAGACTACAGAACTTCTGCAATAACAGTCAGACCCAACTGCAACCCCAAAAATTAAGCTTCAAAAGATATACGCTACTTCAATGAAATCAACCCACGTATACACGCGTTTTTACCAAAGACAACCTGCGTACAGATCTAAAAATAATTTTTCATAATTTGCAGCTGTACCAGACATCAGTCATACTCATAACATTGCGTCAGTATGCAGATCTAAAAATATGCGTAATCAACCATATACCGATAGTTCATTTCAAACCATTTGATCCTGATCTATCCTTAGATCTAGTCTTCCATCAACCGGTGTGATCTCTCCTTAGCTTAGATCAAGCAACCCAGAACCTGCATACTAGATCTCTTTCTTTATCAGATATTCAAGACTTTCTCAGTGCAATTTCCTAATGATCTTCTTCTCCTTATATAGCCTTAGGCCCTTCACAATACCACGGTCCAAAACCATAGTAACACAATACCATCAACTTCAAAACTAGGGATCAACACGTCTGTCGAGATACCTTGGTCAAAAACATAGGCTCAAGTACCGAGGACTAACTACCACGGACCAAATGGAAACTTCTCGACATGTACGCTCTTTTCTGTTCATGAAACTGCGTGTATACGCGACTTCGTATATAGCGAACCTGCGTATCCACGACTTAGTATATAGCGTACCAGCGTGTATACGCAACTTGGGCTTAATGAACCTGCGTATATGAAATTTCTCTTCATTCTTGTAGTCTGGACTGAGATCTGTCATCAAAGAGAGTTGCCATCAAGGACAACACCTGTACGTAGCGCCACACCTGTGCCAAAATGCCAACAATCTCCCCCTTTGGACTTGATGGCAACCCCAAGATCCTTAGAATCATTCTCCCCCTTTGTCATCAAGGGCAAAGGGCTGTGCTCCCCCTGAGAACATGCTGATATCTCTGCTCTGCTGTGCTGAACATTCTCCCCCTGACTGTAGGCAAGATCTGTAAAAGATGTTTTTCAAAAAGAACCAAGACTTATACATCATAAAGGACCTTCCTATCACCAAAAGACTTAATACATACATCCATACTCCCAACCAAGAGGGGATACATCAGAAATCTACATATAACAACCAATTACATTACATCATTCATCCCAGGCATAGTGGGGAAACCAACATAGGCCGTTACATGACCTTGACATCATAAGAGAGATACATTACATAGAGACGAAAGATCTAGACCAAGACTTATGAAAGTCACCAGCAGCATCTGATAATCATCTTTTAGATCAGCAACCAAGATTTCATTTTGTGCTCCTTCTCCTGAAACCAACAACAGTTGTGAACTAGAACCAAAAACATCAAAATGCCAACAATGCTTTATTAGACTTTAAGCTGCTCCCCCTGAAACTGTGCCTGAAGGACTCTGGCATACCCATCTCAGTCCTTCTCCAACTAGAGTCTGCCCTCGCTGTTCAGAACTCCATATACGTGACTTCACCTGCATAAATCAGCGTATGTACGCGGATATCCCTTATACAACACGCGTACACCAACTTTTCTTTAGAACAGACAAGCTTCAACAGCAGGATGAAGCATCAACTACTCCCAGCTTTTGTCTGAGATATTCAAAAGTCTCCCTGGGCAGTGGTTTTGTGAGAATATCAGCAACTTGTTCTTTAGAAGAAACATACTCCAACTTGACCTTTTGTTCAAGCACTTGTTCCCGGAGGAAGTGATACTTGATTGGTATGTGCTTGGTCTTTGAATGCATGACTGGATTCTTTGAAATGCTGATTGCACTTGTATTATCACATAAGATAGAGACAGTCGGAGTGCAAGTGATTTGAAAATCCTGCAAGGTCTGCATCATCCAAAGAAGTTGTGTGCAACAAGATGCCGCAGCCACATATTCTGCTTCAGTTGTAGATAAGGCAATCGAACTCTGTTTCTTGCTGAACCAAGATACTAATCTGGAACCCATGAAGAATGCACCACCACTTGTGCTTTTCCTGTCATCCACACTTCCGGCCCAATCTGCATCTGTGTAAGCATGAAGAGTGAGATCTGTATCTCTAGGATACCATAAGCCATAGTTTTGAGTCCCTTGAAGATACTTGAAGATTCTTTTGACTGCCTGAAGATGAGTTTCCTTTGGGTTGGCTTGAAATCTTCCAACAATTCCTACTGCATGCATAATGTCTGGTCGGGTACCTGTCAAATAAAACAAACTCCCAATCATGGATCTATAAGTTGATTGATGAACTGCTGCTGATTCATCATTTGTACTGAGGCTGCATCCTGTAACCATGGGGGTACATACTGGCTTTGAATCTTCCATGCCATACTTCTTCAAGATCTGCTTGAGGTACTTGGTTTGAGACAAGAAAATACCTCCTTCATTTTGTTGGATTTGCAATCCAAGAAAGTATGTCAATTCTCCAAGTAATGACATTTCAAATTCTTTCTGCATAACCAAGGCAAAGTTTTGACTCATAGCCTCTTCATTGCTGCCAAAGATAATATCATCTACATACACAACAAGTATTAGCAATTTGTTATTTTCAACTTTCATATAGAGATTGCTATCTGCTGATCCTTTTGAAAACCTTGTTGGTGAAGATATTTGTCCAAACGATAGTACCAAGCCCTTGGAGCTTGTTTGAGACCATAGAGAGCCTTTTTCAATCTGCATACAAGGTTTGGATCATTCCCAAGAATGAAACCATCTGGCTGCTCAATATATACTTCTTCTTCTAAGTCTCCATTCAGAAAGGTTGATTTCACGTCCATTTGAAATACCTTGAAGTTTTGAAAGCTTGAGAGAGCAAGGAACATTCAGATGGCCTCAAGTCTTGCAACAGGAGCAAAGGTCTCTTCAAAATCTATTCCTTCTTGCTGCGCATACCTTTTACAAACAAGTCTGGCCTTGTTTCTAATTACTTCTCCATTTTCATTCAATTTATTTTTGAAGACCCATTTTGTCCCTATGACATTCTTATCTTTTGGTCTAGGAACCAATTCCCAAGTGTTGTTCTTTTCGATCTGCTCAAGTTCTTCATCCATTGCTTTGACCCAACATTCATCTTTGCATGCTTCTTTCACATTTTGTGGTTCAGTGGAAGAGAGTAATGCCAAATAGCTTGAAGCTTCTGCAATTGTTCTTCTTGTTTGTACTCCTGCTTCTTTCTGCCCCACAATCTGAGATTCTGGATGATTCTTCTGAACATATCTGGATGGAGTCTTCTCTTCTATTCTTGTCTGCTCCTCTGGTTCTTCTTGAGGTTCTTCTTCTTCTTGAGGTTCTTCTTCATCATTCTGTCTTTGAGGGTAGCCTTCATCTTCTTCGATGTCTTCATGATGAACTTGCCTAGGAATGTATCCCTTCTCATCAACCACAACATCAATGCTGTCAACAATTCTGCCAAGTCTTTTATTGTAGCACTTGTATGCTTTGCTATGTGGAGAATAACCAAGAAGAATGCCTTCATCTGCTCTTGGTTCAAGTTTGCCAAGTTGCTCATCAGTATTCTTAATATAACATTTGCTCCCAAAGATTTTGAAGTGCTTCACCGAAGGAGTCTTACCACACCAGAGCTCATGAGGAGTTTGAGTGCTGTTTACTCAGACATTTGTTTTGTTGAGAATAATAACCGCAGCATGTGCAGCTTCACCCCAGAAAGTTGTGGGAGTACCTGATTCATCAAGCATAGCACGAGCCATTTGTTGGACTGTTCTGTTCATTCTTTCCACAACTCCATTTTGCTGAGGAGTTCTAGCTGTAGAGAATTCTCTTCTTATCCCATGTTCTTCACAGAAATCGAAAAATTCATTTGAGGTAAACTCCCCACCTCTGTCAGATCTGAGGCACTTAATTTTGTGTCCTGATTCATTTTCAGCCAAGGCTTTGAAGGATTTGAATTTTTCGAATGCTTCATCTTTGTGCTTCATAAGTCCTAACCAGACAAACCTGGAGAAATCGTCAATGAATAATATCAAATATTCTTCTCCTCGAGGTGTTCTTTTTCTGAATGGACCACATGTATCTGTATGTACTAGCTCAAGAGGCATGCTAGCTGATCCTTCCTTCTCAGGAAAATTAGTTCTGGTTTGCTTTCCAAACTGACATGATTTGCATATGGTGTTGTCTGGAATTTTGATATCTGGAAGATCACGAACTGCCTGATATTTGCATGCTTTCCTTATTTGTGGAAAGCTTAGATGCCCCAACCTCCGATGCCATAGCCAGTGTTCATCATCCTTGTTCAAATAGCATTGTTGTTGTCTTTCTTCAAATATGTATAGATTATTTGGAGTCCTTCCTTTGATCACTGTTTCACCTGTATCAAGATCACGAACACAACATCCATTTGATCTAAATATTACCTCTGTTCCTTGATCACACATCTGACTGACACTCAGAAGATTATGCTTCAATCCATCAACATACAAAACATTTCCAGCTTTGACCTTTTCTTTCAACGGAGCAACACCTTTTCCTTTTATGGCTGCAGAGATATCGTTTCCAAAAGAAACTTTCTTTCCCTTTTCTAATGCGGTATATGATTCAAGTTTTTCTTTGTCCCCTGTCATATGCTTCGAACATATGCTGTCAATGTACCATAGACTTTCTTGACCTTCTGCATAAAAGGCTATCCCACATCTTTCTGGTTGCGGTTCCTTTATTCTCCATGTTCTGACATTTGAGGTTTGTTCCTTCTGAGTTGTCTTCCAGAACCTGCTCCTGCATTCAGAGTCTTCATGACCAAAGTTATTACAAATAGAGCATTCAACTTCATTTTCAAGAACCGAAAAGTTGTTATAAGTCCTTTTCATGGTTCCAGTCATACTTCTTTGCTTTTGAGCTTCTCTAGTCATGATTGTCTTGTAGGCAACACATTGAGCTGCTTTGTGACCGAAGTTATGGCAAGAAAAACATTGGCCATTAAAGAAATTTCTGCGATAATCAGATCTATCATCCAACCGATTGTAGCTTCTATTGACATCCATTCTTGGGGCAAATTGGGAAGATTTTACCTGTGGCTAATTGTAGCTTCTGTTTGTCCTTAAGGCAGCTTGTCCCCGAATTTCTTGATAGTCTTTATTTGTTCTTGAGGTAAACTGTCCCTGATTCACCTGATGTCTTTTATTTGGTCTTTGCTCGCTCCTCCTTGCTGCATCAAGATAACTTTTAGAGGTAGAAGCTTGAGATGTTTCTCCATTATATCCCAGACCTGTCTTGATCAGAGGAGAACGCTGCACATTGATAATCTCATCCAAGGTTTCAGATCCTTTAACAAATTTAAGATTAATCGCTTTTGTTTTCTCAATCTCCTTTCTAAGACAAACAATCTCACATTCCAATTTTTCAAGATGTTTTTCCTTTTCCGCCAGTTGACATTGTAGAGAATCAATAATAGCACTTTTCTCTTCTAAGCAAACTTTGAGATTATTCATTTCTTCACAGAAGCCTTCTACATCTATAGCATCCATGTAGTCATCATCTTCAAAAGCCATTAAAAGTTTATATCTATTACCCTGTTCATCTTCGTCACTATTTGAAAGACCATCACTATCTTCATGCGTGTAATAGCTTTTCTTCTTTTCATTCTGTTTCTTGTTCCATTTAACAGGTTCCTTTCCCTTGTCATTCTTATCTTTGTGAGGACATTTGGCAGCATAATGACCTACTCTTCCACAAGCAAAGCATTTAAAAGGTAACTTACCTCTGAACCTTCCAGAACCCCTTTGAAGATTTCTGACAAAATTTGATTCTTCTTCTTCATCTTCTAGCACGTGACTTGCTTCATAATAATCTTCTTTGCCTGAAGCCTTGAAAGCAGCTTCTCTTCTGTCTGATGGACCTCCTTTTCTCATTTCATAAGCAGTTAGAATTCCGTGAAGCTGAGACATAGTAAGAATTCGTAGATTTTCCTTTTCCTCTATTGCAGACACTTTAGATTCAAATTTGGGGGACAATGATCTTAGAACCTTTTCAACCACAATAGCCTCTTTTATTTCTTCACCCAAGTTTTTCATGCAATTAACAATCTCATCTACCCTAAGGAAATAGTTAGCCACACTTTCATCATTATACATTCTGAGAGTCTCATACTTAATCCTGAGAGTTTGAAGTTTAGCACGCTTTACCTGTTCGTCTCCTTCATAGCTCGTGACAATTTTGTCCCATATTTCTTTTGCGGATTTATAGTGCATTACCTTCATGAATTCCGATTGGGATATACATCCTAATAGAGTACTGACTGCTTTCGCATTTGTTTCATATTTCTTTTTCTCGGCTGGATCTGTAGGAGTAGCTGAAGGAAAAGTGTAGCCTGTCTCTACGATGTCCTGTAGAAATTTTGAATAATTTAACACATATTCACAGAGATTATCCTGATCATACAATTATAAGCGGAACATGTATAATACATAATCTCCTCTACGTTGATCATCAATTTACAGAAGCAGAAACATTCACAGGCACACATAAAAGCATCAATCAAACTCATTAACACAGTATGTATCCCGGGGAAAGCATCTCGCTAAAAACCCCACACTATCTGTATATTATATTGATTGAGTCATGTAACATTACATAGCATAATACTTCTCACAAGTATCTCCACCTCTGTTACACATAATACAACTCAGATCTGATCTCCAAATCCCTTCCACTGCTTGCCTGCCTCCACTGCTCAATACCTGCTCAAGAACTGATGAGAATAGCTTCCCAAACTCGTTTTTCACCTGCAAAATAGTCACTCACTCTTTGTGGACGTGAGCAAAGGCTAAAATGTGGGCCAAATACGTGAGAAAACTCATTGGCATACTCAATCCCTTGATTGTGCAAGATCTGATGCACAACTATAGTCACAACTGATAGCAATCTGATTCTCTACCACTTGTCCCTATTGAACTGAACATGCACTGACATGCAACTGAGTTAACTGATGTATTCATTAGTTGTATTATGAGTTAATAATTAGTTTAACAACTCATCATTAGTCTATCTGCAGTTAGACTAAATACAACCAGTTTAACAAAGCTAAACTGAACACAACTCCATCAACTGCACCTCCAGACCACTAAACTCAACTCACTTGAGTTCTAACTGAAGTCCTGCATGCAAATATTAGTCATCCCATAGGTAACCATGTATTTCCTTGTGGGATCTGCATGTACCACATCCGTAGCTCATTCTGAAGTGCTCCAAGAGAATACGATCAAGTTTATAGTCCAAATATTATTGTGAGATAATAATATTTGACTTTTCTATTTTTGACAGCCAGTCTAAAAATAGACTTTGATCACTCACACTTTCATCAAAAATAGAAGTCCATCTATTTTTCCCAACTTGATCAATCATTGGTGAGCTCCAGTATTGTAGCAATAATGCTACAACTCCTGGGGCTTCCTGTCTCTTAATTTTATCAACCCGGTAGTTCGTACAAACTTGGAAGCGGCGGTGCTATATGCACAAGTACTAGCTCTTGTCGCAGCTGTCACTTGGTCAGCTGGCACAAGTCCGCTAGGGCTCAAGCCAACTTCTATAGGCTCTCAGAAGAAGCTTGCTAATTGATGGATGAAAGCTAATCTCAAAGGAAAGCTACTTTACTTGACAAAAATGAACTGAAAGCAAATCAAAGCATGTAAACCTAGGAAACCCTAATTTAACTAGTCTGACCTCTACAATGCAAGGAATGTAAATGCAACTTCTACCAATGCTGTCATTACCTCTAATAAGTAAGAATGCATGGATCTAAACTACTTGCATCATGAAAGTTATGTTTTTGTATTTTTCCTTTAAGTATGTGGAATGATTGTGATCTTATGCTAACTAGGGTTTGGTTGTGCAGATGGGATGGAGAAGGAAGGAAAGCGTGGGACAGGTTGGGGAGGCTAGGAGAGGTCCCTAGGGATCCTTAGCATCCATCCACAGAGGTTCCTCGCATTCAGATGCTCAACAATCGAGAGAGTGGCCTCCTACAGGATGCCTGCAGAGGATCCTACAGGATACTCTGTTTTCTACAGGATGTCTACAAATGGCTACAGGATGACCTACCGTGAGTGTTTGAAGTGATGGAGGAGTGATGGAATGATAGGGGGAGATGTGTAAGGTAGGAATAAGGCTGGTGACGGCTCAGAAGTTGGAAAATCAGATGAAGGAAGAGTGTATGCAATGGTTTGATGATTGGAAGGATGGAACCAACGAAAGTTGAAGGAGATGGAGCTATGTGGGGAATGAGAGAGTTGGAGGGTAAATGAGTGAGACAGAGGTTAAATAGAACTTGAGGAGGTGATGAAGATGATAGAGATGCCCTGCACAATGCTCATTTAAACGAATCAATGAATTCTTGCAAACAAACCAAGTCCTAGCTAACTTAATCTAATTGTCAATGAAATAAATGAACAACAGCTTTGTTTGGAAAGAGAACCATGTACTTCACGTGAGAAAGAGCGTTCCAAAAGATCTAAATGCATAACAAACTCCTACCAATCGATTCTAAGCATAAAAAGCTACGTTACCCATCAAAACCAACTACCATAACAAAGCAAGATCTAAAGAGCAGATTTTTATTTCAAGAGCGCAGCAAACACATAAAGATACACAAGGGAGGTACTGGGCGCTTGAGATGGACCCAACCCCAAGAGCTACAGCCTCCCATGAAAGATTTAGAGCTGGTGCAAAGCTGGATCCATCTTTATTAATCAAGAAATGAAAAGTACATCAAAACTGTCCATAAGGAGAGCTTGAGAATGAGCTGAAAGCAAAGCTAATCCATGGCCTAAAAATCGAACTACAAGCTAGCTAACTAATGTCTAAAACAAAATGACTAACTAGCTACAAAAATGACTACCAACTAGCTAACCAAAATGAGGCCCCAAGCCCTCTTATTTATACAATTTGAGGACCCAACAGTCCTCCTAAAAGTTAGGGACTTGGCTGCCCAAGACTTGTAGTTAACAGCAGTCCAACTTGACTTGCTTGGCTGCCCTTGTGCTCATTGATTTGGTGGCCTTTGAACTGCGAGCTGATGGTGGAGAATTCGAGGTAAGGGCCCATAAATGAGGGGGACACCATCCTACAAATCCTCTAGCTTGTTCTCCCACGAATTTGGCTGCCAAGTGCTCATTAAGACCTTCAATTTTGTCTCCAAGTTGACCAACAAGGCTACACAAAGCACCCATTAGACTTGTTGGCATAATGACTAACCAAATTCACTCTATTAACATAAAAATAATCAAAAACATGCAATAAACAAATGAGAATGGTGGACTAAGCCAAATTAGGAGGTTGAATGAGCCCAAATAATTGTACATTTTTGGGGCTCATCATCACCCCCCTACTGAAAGTGTTGCTCATCCTCTGAGCAACCAATCTCTCTCCTCATCTGATGGCCCTGGTGGCTTCTTTGGCTAACATCTCGGTTGATTTCTCCTTTGGCTTCCCTCTTTCCAAACTTACTGTAGAAACATTTCGCTGGCTTCCTGTAGAAACAGTCTGCTAGCTTCCTGTAGAACCAATTTTCTCTGATTTGCTTGGCTGGGGGTGCCGTCTCCTTGAACTGTGCTGTGGCAGCCTTCATCTTCTCCTCCTTTCTGCTCTTCTCCCTCACGGCCTGCTGCTTTTCCTGTTGAATTCTCAGCTTCCTGTAGAACTGTCTCAGCATCCTGTAGAGAGGCCTTTGTGTCCAACATTTTCATTCTTTCTCTCTAAGTGGATGTCTTCGGGCTTCCCTGTTCAAAGTTGATGGATATCTTTGAAGGAGGCTCCTCCTTTTGTTTCGCTTTCGTGTCCTTAATGTCAATTTGCTCCTTTGACAGTGGTTTGGGTTTGCCCACTTTTATTTTTGTGCTCCTTTTTTACTTTAAAGTACATGAAGGTTTGCCTCTTTCCCTTCCTTTTTGGTCTTGGAGGTGTGCTAATGGTGGTAAGTATGGCTGCTGCCTCATTAGCTAGGATGTCCACCTTCTTCTCTTTGGGTTTTACCTTTTTGGGGCTTCCTGTAGAAGCCCATTTCTGCAATTTCGGGCTTCCTGTAGAAGCCTGTTTCTGCAATTTTGGGCTTCCTGTAGAAGCTTGTTTCTCAATGATCCTGCAGCTTATCACAAAAAGGCATCCATTGTGCTCTGGGGAAGAGCTCTACCACTGCCGGGTTTTCCCTCAATTTAGTGGACTCAGTGGGTTCTCGTCTTATAAAACCACCCGGCATGATGAACACGGTCGTTTTAATTAAGGGTGGCAAATGCAACAGAGATTTGGTCTATTAAGACAGAGCATGCACATAATCCACAAAATTCAACACAGTCTACTTATATCGATATCCTGTAGAACGATAGCATAGGCACAACAAACAACGATTCCACCAATATCTTTATGACCCGACTGTGGACGAAGGTCTTGCCACTTTTACTAACCAGTTGCATGCAGAGTTCAGGGTTACCTCTTTAATTGGCCAACTTTTTCGTGAGGCACCCGCTTTCCTGTAGATGACTGCGTTCCTGTAGGCTGCGTTCCTGTAGAACTGCGCTCCTGTGATTTTTCTTCTTGGTTCTTATGACAACGTTTCATCACTGTGTAGACCTCTCCTTTGACCAATTCTCGGGTCATAATACTGCTGCTACCCTAGAACTCGACTGATCAACAAGAATTAAGCTCTCACAGACATAGTGCAGAGCTGATTTTTACACCAACCATGTAACCTATTGCAAAACAGAGATTGGACGTGTGCATAGGTGAGTGTTACAATGGTTTATCGCTTCCAACAGAGGAATTTCTTAATAGGACCCATGGAAGAGAATTTGACGCAGAATCAGTTGAACATTCCGTGCACACACAGGAGAACTACTATTATGGATTCAAATGCAAGTGCAAATTAATCAGCGGATGGTGAGGGCATTTCACGGTTGCGTTCAATTGGCTGCTTATGGAAGCTTCCACTGATGGAGGGTGAGCTGGCGAAGTGCACGTTGGCCCCATGCAGACTGTCGGTCCTCACTGCAGTGTTTAACTATTTGTTCCTTGCCTATAATCACGTCCATCGATCACGCTGAAGGTTAAATGGTCACCACTGCCTGTTTCCAAATTTCCTCTTGAGTTGGCTGAGCACACGTGTCGTATCCACCCACCAAGCGCTATTGAACTAGATGAGGGTGTCTAGTTGGCTGGCCACCGATTCCCTTAACCACAACCATCTCATTCGTTCATGCAATGCTTCGAATTACATTCATGCAACAGAGGAATTAGTTTAGTCACGTACCTGAAGTCAAACCGTTGCTTGTGAAGCTTTTTGGCTGCTACCTGCTCTGAATTTGCTGCTGCATGCTTAGTTTTTCTGGTTGCATGTGGCTGGGCTGCTAATCTTTGATTGTGTTTTTCATGTGCAGGTGTCCTCTGGCCGGATCCAAGCTCCAGACAATTCTTTCCACGTTCAAATCTGCACATTCAAGCTGCTGTTGCTGCATCTTCACCAAACCAGAACTTGTTTTCGACATTTCTCCCAAACGCCAAAGCGAATCGATCTGAAACTTGCTGAGCATGTTTCTATCATCATTATGCATCTCCCATAGCAAATTCGTGATCAATGGATGCACGGATTCTGAGAAAATTGGAAAATGGCTGAATATTTCAGAGCTCGATTTCTCGAAAACCGTGCATCGGAATTGGCTGAAACTGCTTGGGTAGGCTACTATCACCCACGTGCATCTCCCCATGAAACAGGTTTTGAAACGGATGCACGGTTATGGAGAAAATGCAAAAATGGCTGATGGTGATGGAGGCTGATTTCTTGGAAACCGTGCATCGGAATTGCATGAAACTGCTCAGGCATGTTGTCATCGACCTTGTACAATCCCCCATAAAATGGTTTGTCAAATGGATGCATGGTTCTCAAGTTATGGCAAAAACAAATTCTGCTCTATGTGTTTTTGGCTTCAAGGCATTTTGCATGTGTTTGCATGGTATGACAAAATGAATTTTGGCTGTGATGCAGGTATGGAGATGATGGAGGATGAGTTGGAAGACTGCAGGAGGACTCTTGAACCTTTGAGGAAGCTACCATGCTTGCAAAACCACTTTTTGAAATGCATGCCTAGTTTCCCACAATTTCTACAGGAAGATCCTGTAGAAGCACAATGAGAGGCACAAGGAGGTGGAAAAAATGATGGATGAAGGCAAGGGATGGACACACAAGTGCTTGTAGGCCTAATCAACAGATTCCCACCATTAGATTCATTTTTGAGATTGAATTTGGCTCGTCCAAAGGTTCTACAGGATGTTTCCTGTAGAAATATAGAGCATCCTGTAGAAAACACAGTTTTGAGGAAAGAAGCATAATGACATGAAAAGAATGATGAAAAAGGGGTGAGGAGTGGAAACATAGATGAGTGTAGGCCTCATGGACATATTCCAAGCCTTCGGGTCCTCTTTGGAGATCAATTTGGCTTCTTTGTAAGCTTCCTGTAGAAGATACGAAACTTCCTGTAGAAGGCACAAAAACTCCTTTGTCTTTGTTTTGAGTGATCTACCTGATCTACAATGTCCTTCTTGCAACCTGCAATGTCACTGCTGCAACATGAAATGGAGATTAGCTTTATTTTTATTTTTATTTTTTCTCCTTTTTTGAAAAACAACTAGGGCGCCTCATGGAGGTTTTCACCCTAATTGCCTGCCTTGGGCGCCTCCAAGGGAGGTTTTCACCCAAAGATCTTTTTCTCTTTTCTCTTTTTTTTCCAACCCATTGACTGCCTCATGGAGGTTTTCAATCAATGAGCGAATCTAAGGCGCCTCCGAGGAGGTTTTCACCTTAGATTTCTATTTTCCTTTTTTCATTTTTTTCTCTTTTTTTTCATTTTTTTTTTCATTTCTTTTTTCTACCCTACCCTACTTGAAAAACAAAATCATTTTCAAGTATAAGAATACTTCCAATGGAGCCATGTGCACATCGAGATTAGAGACAAGATGATGTAAAGGCTCGGAATGCATGCTTTGACAACTATCCAACTTTCAGAGACAAAATGATCTGACTTTGAAATTACAAAACATAGCTGAGGACGAGAGTACTGCTGCAACTTAGTGACTGTCTGGAACCACGTCTCAATATAGCTTTGATATCCTTGGTCCTTTTGTTGATCTGGATCATTCTTCATGTCACTTTCTATCATGACTTTCTCATCTTCCTCTTTTTGCTGATCTTTCTCGTGAGTACATGGAGGATTTGATGGTGACCATGAGGAAGCTTTCTCCATCTCTGATTCTGATCTCTTCTCTTCATCAAGTGCAGCCCATGGTTCTTTGATCTTTTCTTTTGGATCTTCTTTTGCCTTTGGTCCTTCAATGCTTTCAAGATGATCTCTTTTTTGCAACACTCTTCCTGAGCTTTGGTGAAGATCATTGGGCTCAAGAGGAGTTGTTTGGATATGTTGTGCCTCAGCTTTGCAATTGGGTTGAGCTACTCCATTGCATGGTTTTGGAAATGGAGGTACGGGCAGCTGAGTGGGGGTGTGAAATTGAGATGGAGATGGATGGCATTGTGGTTGGGTAGGCATTTGGGGTTGCCTTGGTGGAGGAGGAGGCGATGGTTGTGGATGAGCAGGTGGTGGAGGAAAATGAGCGGGATGAGAGTTGTACTGGGGCCTCCACTCCTGATAAGGTGCATTCCACTGAGGCTGTGGCTGAGCATAAGAGTGAAACGAATGAGCAACTGGTTGGGCATAATATGGAGCTGTGAAGGAACAAGGAGAATATGAACAAGGAGGAGGTGTAGACCAGGAAGGATGAGCAGGGGGACCCCAAGAAGGCATGAAGGTGGCTTGGTAAGGGTCATAATAGGTCTCGGGTGCCCCTTGTAGTTCCTGCTGGTAGGGTATGGGTCCATGTGGCCTCCTTTGGTTCATATAACAGAGTGATTCAGTGGCTCTCTTGGCTCTTTGATATGTAGCTTTGATTCTGGGCAAGGAAGGGCACTGATCTGTAGGATGGTATTCCTCACAGATGAAACACACTTCTAGGGAGTGCATTGGACATTCGTTCCTAGGATGCTTTTTAAGGCACCTAGGACAAAAAATGACCAAAGCCCTCTTGGCTTCCTCTTGCTTCTTCTGGATCCGCAAGGTATCCAGTTGCGTGGCAAGAAACTGCCTCATATCACTCTTGAAATCTTCGATTTGATTTTCAAATTCATCTTTGGACAAGATGTTGCTCCCAACATCTCTACCTGTAGCCATTTGATCCAGAGGAATGTTTTCTTCTTCTTCTCCCCTAGAGGTTCTTCAGATATGTCTTGATGTCCACCCAGGGGTTCTTTCATCACAACCATCGAAGAAGAACGTTGGCTGTGTGAAGCAGTGGGGGTGTTTTGCAATCATTTTTCTAACTTATCTCTACTCCTACAAGGCATGAAATAGATTGAACTGCAACTAACTATCTTGCGAAATTGAAATGAAAGCAGGAAAGGACTAATCTATTTTGCTCAAATGAAATTGCAAGAATGAAATGCTAGTCTACGCTTGCGGAATTGAAATGCTAATCTACGCTTGCAGAATTGAAATGCGGAATTGAAAGGCTATTCTAGGAAAGCAGGAAATGCTAATCTATGAAAGCAGGAAATACTAATCTATGAAAGCAGGAAATGCTAATCTAGGAAAGCAAGAAAGGCTAATCTACTTTTGCATAAATGAAATTGCATAATGGAAATGAAATAAACTACTTAGCAGAAGGTTGTAGTAGAAAATAGAAGAATAGCAACAATCACCAATACTCTGCCGCTTCCCCGACAATGGCGCCAAAAAGATGGTGAGCTCCAGTATTGTAGCAATAATGCTACAACTCCTGGGGCTTCCTGTCTCTTAATTTTATCAACCCGGTAGTTCGTACAAACTTGGAAGCGGCGGCGCTATATGCACAAGTACTAGCTCTTGTCGCAGCTGTCACTTGGTCAGCTGGCACAAGTCCGCTAGGGCTCAAGCCAACTTCTATAGGCTCTCAGAAGAAGCTTGCTAATTGATGGATGAAAGCTAATCTCAAAGGAAAGCTACTTTACTTGACAAAAATGAACTGAAAGCAAATCAAAGCATGTAAACCTAGGAAACCCTAATTTAACTAGTCTGACCTCTACAATGCAAGGAATGTAAATGCAACTTCTACCAATGCTGTCATTACCTCTAATAAGTAAGAATGCATGGATCTAAACTACTTGCATCATGAAAGTTATGTTTTTGTATTTTTCCTTTAAGTATGTGGAATGATTGTGATCTTGTGCTAACTAGGGTTTGGTTGTGCAGATGGGATGGAGAAGGAAGGAAAGCGTGGGACAGGTTGGGGAGGCTAGGAGAGGTCCCTAGGGATCCTTAGCATCCATCCACAGAGGTTCCTCGCATTCAGATGCTCAGCAACCGAGAGAGTGGCCTCCTACAGGATGCCTGCAGAGGATCCTACAGGATACTCTGTTTTCTACAGGATGTCTACAAATGGCTACAGGATGACCTACCGTGAGTGTTTGAAGTGATGGAGGAGTGATGGAATGATAGGGGGAGATGTGTAAGGTAGGAATAAGGCTGGTGACGGCTCAGAAGTTGGAAAATCAGATGAAGGAAGAGTGTATGCAATGGTTTGATGATTGGAAGGATGGAACCAACGAAAGTTGAAGGAGATGGAGCTATGTGGGGAATGAGAGAGTTGGAGGGTAAATGAGTGAGACAGAGGTTAAATAGAACTTGAGGAGGTGATGAAGATGATAGAGATGCCCTGCACAATGCTCATTTAAACGAATCAATGAATTCTTGCAAACAAACCAAGTCTTAGCTAACTTAATCTAATTGTCAATGAAATAAATGAACAACAGCTTTGTTTGGAAAGAGAACCATGTACTTCACGTGAGAAAGAGCGTTCCAAAAGATCTAAATGCATAACAAACTCCTACCAATCGATTCTAAGCATAAAAAGCTACGTTACCCATCAAAACCAACTACCATAACAAAGCAAGATCTAAAGAGCAGATTTTTATTTCAAGAGCGCAGCAAACACATAAAGATACACAAGGGAGGTACTGGGCGCTTGAGATGGGCCCAACCCCAAGAGCTACAGCCTCCCATGAAAGATTTAGAGCTGGTGCAAAGCTGGATCCATCTTTATTAATCAAGAAATGAAAAGTACATCAAAACTGTCCATAAGGAGAGCTTGAGAATGAGCTGAAAGCAAAGCTAATCCATGGCCTAAAAATCGAACTACAAGCTAGCTAACTAATGTCTAAAACAAAATGACTAACTAGCTACAAAAATGACTACCAACTAGCTAACCAAAATGAGGCCCCAAGCCCTCTTATTTATACAATTTGAGGACCCAACAGTCCTCCTAAAAGTTAGGGACTTGGCTTCCCAAGACTTGTAGTTAACAACAGTCCAACTTGACTTGCTTGGCTGCCCTTGTGCTCATTGATTTGGTGGCCTTTGAACTCCGAGTTGATGGTGGAGAATTCGAGGTAAGGGCCCATAAATGAGGGGGACACCATCCTACAAATCCTCTAGCTTGTTCTCCCACGAATTTGGCTGCCAAGTGCTCATTAAGACCTTCAATTTTGTCTCCAAGTTGACCAACAAGGCTACACAAAGCACCCATTAGACTTGTTGGCATAATGACTAATCAAATTCACTTTATTAACATAAAAATAATCAAAAGCATGCAATAAACAAATGAGAATGGTGGACTAAGCCAAATTAGGAGGTTGAATGAGCCCAAATAATTGTACATTTTTGGGGCTAATCAATCATCCATAAACATAGACATGATCCATATGTCTAAAAATAGACATAGTCTAAAAATAGACTTGCGCCAAAAATAGCCTGCGGGCCCACTTAGTGAAGGCGACTCTTTTCACTAAGCTCCATCATCTTGTTGTATTCTCAACAAGCATTTCTTGTTGCACACTTTTCAACACTCCCTCTCAACAAGAAAGGCTTCCTCTCAAACCTGATCCTGTAACTCTGGAATGTTCTCCATGCAAAACATCTGGCTGGTCCACTTGCTCTGTCATCAAAGTCTCTGACTGCTATTGCCTCTGTCGACTGAAACTCTGCATCTCTGTGCTCTTCAGTATCTGACTACTCTAGCCTCTGTCACTTTGATCTCTGACTGCATCCGTGCTGCTGTTGGTTCTATCTCCCAGCATTGCATCCGCACTGCACCTCCCAACTGACCTCCCTGTTGGGATAGAAACACCCTCTGATGCTGAAGCTCTACCTGCTGCTGACAAGTGCTCCCTCTCTGACATCTGCGCTACTGCAACATCTCCATGCATCTCGCACCATTGCACACCTCTCTGTGCCACCTAGCGCTGTGCAAAACACTTGTGCCTCTCGCATTGCTACAGCCTGCTAGCTATGCGCTGTCCTGGAATTCCCTGCACTGTCGCTCTCTCTGCCGCTCCATCCGCATCTGTCTCTACCCAATCAGTCAGTTCCTGCTACTACACATCAGGCTCCCGTAGCAAGGTCTCATCCAAGAGATTGGGTACCTCAAGGATCCTGCCCCTCCTCCTTGGGACAATCAATCCACATCACCCCACCTCCTACCTGGAGGTATGGCTGCATATGATCCCTCAGCCCACCTGGCTTGAAGTTTCCCCCTACTGGAGGTCTCTGGATGAGTAGATGTCTCTACTCTATCTCCTTTCAGCTTCCCCTGTTGTGGCTCCTCCACAACCTCCTGAAGCTGCTGCACCAATCGTGGCTCCTCCACAATCGTCTGAGACTTCTTCTGACTCTGCATGTTGAGAGGTAATATACGCTCCCTCTCAACCACCAAGTCTCCATCAGTTGCCTCGCTACTCAAGGCTTTGCATGCATCTTGAACCTCAAGAGCATACAGGTTCCTGACCCATGAACCAATCTCATGACAACGAAAGCATCGCACCTTCGACTTGTCAACTTTCTTCCCATCACTGGAAGAAAAAGATTCGAAAAGAGAAACCTTCTCCTTCCCCTTCTTCGCCTTACTCGCTAAGGCACAGTTCTCCTCATGATGCATAGATGAAGAACTGTCTCTGGTGCGTCGTCTAATCTCCTCCTGCATCAAATCCGACCATAGTCGTTCCCAATTTGGCAGTTTCTCCCTTCCATTCACCGAGTCCTGGTAGTTATGCCAACTCTTAGGAAGGTCAAGGAGTGCTAGACTCACCATCCTCATCCGACAGTTACCCCCACACTTCCCAGTTCATCCCGGCATTGGGTGAACTTCGTGAGATACTAGGGCATACTATCTCCATTCTCACACTGAATGTTTCTGAGTTTTGCTCTTGCTTTGGAATTAAATTCGAATTCCACCAGCTACCAACTCAACTGCTTCCGATCTAGAATTCGTGAGAACAAAATATTTCTCGTACAGAGATTGACTGTATGGGCTTTCACCGGATATTTCACCTTCCAAAGGAAGGATGAATCCAGAGGCTACCTGGCCCGATTACAGACTCTGCCTGAAGAAATAAAATGTAAACACTTCCTGAATAATAGACCCGATGATCAATCCTCGCTTGATGTCCTGTAAAAATCTCTTCTACAAATCAAGCAGCTCCGATACCATGTAGAAACTTTTTCTACAATTATCTAGCTCCGATACCATGTAGAAATTTTGAATAATTTAACACATATTCACAGAGATTATCCTGATCATACAATTATAAGCGGAACATGTATAATACATAATCTCCTCTACGTTGATCATCAATTTACAGAAGCAGAAACATTCACAGGCACACATAGAAGCATCAATCAAACTCATTAACACAGTATGTATCCCGGGGAAAGCATCTCACTAAAAACCCCACACTATCTGTATATTATATTGATTGAGTCATGTAACATTACACAACATAATACTTCTCACAAGTATCTCCACCTCTGTTACATACAATACAGCTCAGATCTGATCTCCAAATCTCTTCCACTGCTTGCCTGCCTCCACTGCTCAATACCTGCTCAAGAACTGATGAGAATAGCTTCCCAAACTCGTTTTTCACCTGCAAAATAGTCACTCACTCTTTGTGGACGTGAGCAAAGGCTAAAATGTGGGCCAAGTACGTGAGCAAACTCATTGGCATACTCAATCCCTTGATTGTGCAAGATCTGATGCACAACTATAGTCACAACTGATAACAATCTGATTCTCTACCACTTGTCCCTGTTGAACTGAACATGCACTGACATGCAACTGAGTTAACTGATGTATTCATTAGTTGTATTATGAGTTAATAATTAGTTTAACAACTCATCATTAGTCTATCTGCAGTTAGACTAAATACAACCAGTTTAACAAAGCTAAACTGAACACAACTCCATCAACTGCACCTCCAGTCCACTAAACTCAACTCACTTGAGTTCTAACTGAAGTCCTGCATGCAAATATTAGTCATCCCATAGGTAACCACGTATTTCCTTGTGGGATATGCATGTACCACATCCGTAGCTCATTCTGAAGTGCTCCAAGAGAATAAGATCAAGTTTATAGTCCAAATATTATTGTGAGATAATAATATTTGACTTTTCTATTTTTGACAGCCAGTCTAAAAATAGACTTTGATCACTCACACTTTCATCAAAAATAGAAGTCCATCTATTTTTCCCAACTTGATCAATCATCCATAAACATAGACATGATCCATATGTCTAAAAACAGACATAGTCTAAAAATAGACTTGCGCCAAAAATAGCCTGCGGGCCCACTTAGTGAAGGCGACTCTTTTCACTAAGCTCCATCATCTTGTTGTATTCTCAACAAGCATTTCTTGTTGCACACTTTTCAACATGTCCCAAATTTCTGTACCAAGAGATTGAAGATAGGCAGTAACTCTTACCTTCCAATAATTGAAGTTCGTCCCATCAAAAACCGGTGGCCTGATTGATGCTTCTCTCTCGTAGTTGCTCCTGATGAATGATCTACCTTCAAGCGATCAAGCTTCTCTGAAGGACCTGGCTTTGATACCAATTGTTGGAAATAACACTGAGAGGGGGGGGGGGTGAATCAGTATTATCAGATCAATAAAACTTTTTCAATTTCATACTCAGAAACATATACGCTACTTCAGTTAAGTGAACCAGCGTGTACACGCTACTGTGTCTAAAGCAACCAACGTATAACCAGAAATCTTATGATTTAGTTAGTTTATCTTCAGTAAATGCATCAGGACATTATTAACCATATTAAAGGTAAACAGGTGCAGTATAACAGAACATATCATCACACAAAAGCCACACACATGAACACCATGATATAAGGTGGAAACCCAATGTGGGTGAAAACCACCTGCTGCAAGTCGTCTCTATCTTTATTTAATAAGAAACTTCAGTTTACAATCTTTTGTACTGGTGCAGCCTTATACCAGTACGCAGGCTACAACCTGCAGAAGGCTACAACCTTCTCTCGTTTTCCAGACTCTTCTGGAAGGGAGCTCCAACCCCCTCTGCTCTTGTACTAGCTAAGATACTAGTACGTAGGTGCTGGCCTACAATCTTCTTTCCTTCAGGAACCACTTTTCATACATTTTCAGACTGGATATTCCTGAAGCACAACATTACAATCTGAAGACCACAATTCATCAATTTTCATAACAGATCATACTAGCATCATCAATCTTTGAATCACTGAACCACTCAAACCCTGTCAACACCTAGTCACCAGAACACAGAGCAGACTACAGAACTTCCGCAATAACAGTCAGACCCAACTGCAACCCCAAAAATTAAGCTTCAAAAGATATACGCTACTTCAATGAAATTAACCCGCGTATACACGCGTTTTTACCAAAGACAACCTGCGTACAGATCTAAAAATAATTTTTCATAACTTGCAGTTGTACTAGACATCAGTCATACTCATAACATTGCGTCAGTATGCAGATCTAAAAATATGCGTAATCAACCATATACCGATAGTTCATTTCAAACCATTTGATCCTGATCTATCCTTAGATCTAGTCTTCCATCAACCGGTGTGATCTCTCCTTAGCTTAGATCAAGCAACCCAGAACCTGCATACTAGATCTCTTTCTTTATCAGATATTCAAGACTTTCTCAGTGCAATTTCCTAATGATCTTCTTCTCCTTATATAGCCTTAGGCCCTTCACAATACCACGGTCCAAAACCATAGTAACACAATACCATCAACTTCAAAACTAGGGATCAACACGTCTATCGAGATACCTTGGTCAAAAACATAGGCTCAAGTACTGAGGACTAACTACGACCAAAGGGAAGCTTCTCGACATGCACGCTCTTTTCTGTTCATGAAACTGCGTGTATACGCGACTTCGTATATAGCGAACCTGCGTATCCGCGACTTAGCATATAGCGTACCAGCGTGTATACGCAACTTGGGCTTAATGAACCTGCGTATATGAAATTTCTCTTCATTCTTGTAGTCTGGACTGAGATCTGTCATCAAAGAGAGTTGCCATCAAGGACAACGCCTGTACCGTAGCGCCACACCTGTGCCAAAATGCCAACATAACAAAACACCATTAACCCCACAACTTGGATAGTACTAGCATTCAATTCCTTATCATGAATCTACACCCCCAGATGTCCCATGGTGTTATAGGTATTGTGGCTCAACACATGTGCATAAATCATACACTGGCCTCTTTATCACCCTATTCAAGAAAACACCAATTTATGGTTATTTTATCCATCTATTATTTTAAGGTTGCATTCTTAATGTTTTTAAAATTATTTTGGTATTCAAACCGTAAATATCACTATATGGTTTTTCAAATACATTTTCAACAACATTCTTCAACTAAACAATAACCAATACCATGACAATATTATCCCATAATTTAAAATTTAACATTTTTTCCAAATATTTTATCTATTTATTAATTTAAAAATATTGTTGCATTATTCTTATTCAAATCATATAACCTAAAAAAATATTGTTACATTATTTATAATCAAATCATATTAACTAAGAAATAAAGAAACTATTCATAACTTCATGAAAGACCATATCCCACTTCGAACACTCTTTTAAAATTAAGATACAAACATCATATTAAATAAAAACACATAAAATGTTTGAAAGCATTATTAAATCTCATTTATGGATTTTGAGTCATAATTACAATGTGTATCATCATAATATGATGATGGGATTAAAATATAAATATCTCTATTCCTCTCAATTATTAATCAAGAATACACTTGATTCTAAATGTAGTTCTAATATTTTTTATATCAAAATTCTTCTAAATTTATGACAAAAGCCATCATATAACATTCACTAAACTATTATCTTTTAATTATTTTTTAAAAGAAAGAAATCTAAGACAAGGGTAGATTTTTTTTTTTTCCATTTATTCAATTTGATTACTCAAATGTGATAGTAATATTGGAGTAAGTAGCTCCTACTTGTCTTATGGGTGATCATAATTAATTATTTTGATTATTGGTCATTATTAGGTAGAGTTAGTCTCTACAAGGAGTTTGTTTCTAGTTTCTAGTCTCTAGGAGGTTGTTAGGCCTAGTTGGATGTAAGAGATTTGCTCCAACTAGTTAGCTTCTTAGATAAGTGTATGGTCGAGATATTCTCTCAACGAAGTGATTGCGTGTCCAGGATAGTTTGTATATCTTGAGAGACAATTTGATGTATTCATATGTGTTTATTTCGGGCCAGCCACAACCCCCAACAAATGATCAAAGGTAGAGCTTTGTAGGGGCCCTGAACAGGGATTTGAAAACCACCTCCTCCAATAATCTTCCATAGCTACTCCTTCCCATTGAGCAAGCTTGCCTACAGTCACTTGGCATACTGTCCATATTTATTTGATGAAATGACATTCCCCACTTTCCTCACTTTCTTTACACAAAGGGCACCATCCATGCCCTATCACATACCTTCTTTGAAGCACGTCCCAAGTTGGAATTTTTGATTTTAATTTACATTTAAGATTAAAAATTTATTTATTGATTAAGGAGATAAGTTTAAATATTTTAGTTTTGGACATTTTGGGGCAAGTATTTTTGCTTTACACAATGGGAAAACGTATGATAATTTAGTTGTTTTTTAGACAAGTATTATTATGATGAAAGTGTGATGTATATTTTCAAATAATTAACTATAATTTTGATTATATAAGTAAATTTCATGTTTTATAATTTGTAATTATATTTAAATTATATAGAACTGATAATTAATATTAACAATTTAATAAATTTTCTATTTTTTTCTAAATTTGTTTATAAAAATTTCACCCATATTATATATTATATTACTAACTCTTCTCATTTAAAATAAAAAAAACTTAATAATTAAAAGATCGAGCAAAATCAATATGCTTTCTTTCATTAATAAATAATAATAAATATGAGGGGTGGCAGGAGCGAGAGGGGTGATCTACTGCCCTGAAAAACATGAAGAGATTAGATTCTCTTGGGACTTAGCTACAACATCAAATAAAAGAGCCAAATTTTTAGCACTATGGAAAGGTCCGAAGATCGCTAAAAATAAGGGAATAAGAATGGTTAAAATATTAGGGGACTTGATTATCATTATTAGAATGATCACTAAGGCATCCTTGTTTTGTGACTCTTCATTCCATTCCTTCGTAAGAAGAATTGTGCTGCAGTTGAAAAGCTTTGAAGAAGTCTCCCTATTTCATATACTTAGGCACCTAAATGAGATGCAAACAAAATGGAAATTAGAATTCTCGAAATTCATGAGGGTAAGGGATTTGCTCCCATACCTTAACCCACCATGAGTTATCATGGATGAAAGGGATATTATAAATGGAAACCTCATGGAAAAATAGTCTAAATCATTTCATCTGCGCATGCACAAAGGATTTTTCATGAAAATTAAGAAGTGTCCACTTGGAGGCATTAATAAAACAAGATTAGTATGTGGTAACCCATCATATCCAACACTCTATTCCAAGTTCGTTAAGAGAAGAAGGATGGCTAGATGGACGACCTTGATTCTTGGAGTTATTGGCGTTCACCCGGGCTCATTAATGTTGCAGATCCAAACATGTTTCCTTTCTACGTCACTTTTAAATTTGCAGGAAGGAATGTTGGTCTTGTGCGTCGTAAAGATCAAGTTTGCAACAAAATCGTGGATCAACTAAGATATGGTTTTAATGGAGACAGGGGCATTCATTCTCGAGAGAAAGGATGGGGACTAGCTATTTAAGCAGACATATTTGGGAATATAGTCATATCCTTTTCATTTATCCTTGTGTACTCATCACCTTTGTTAAAATCTAGAGTGTTTGGCTATGGGGTCGGAAGAGGGTCAAACCCCAAAGTTTGATTTGGTGCATTGGAAGAAAATTGTGGAGTTGTTGTTCAAATTTTTAATGGGAAGGGTGGAGCTTCTCTCTAGAAGGTTGAACCTCATGGAGAGTGAAAGGGAAGCGAGAGACAACTTGGTAGAGGAAAAATTCGAAGGGTTAGAAGTGGAGTTTAAAGAAAATTCACGAGGTTGGAGGAAGAGCTGATTTTTGGCAACATGGAAGTTTCAGGCTTCGATCTTTTTGCAGACTTCCGAGAGCTCATGGTTGGCAAGACATGGTGTAGTGCCGAGGAGTAGGAAGAGCAAGCTGGTGGCACTACATTGAGTGCTGAAACGAGCAAAGGGAAAAAGGTGATTGGTTTGGAACGAATGAAGGTGGGCCTTCAAAGCTTGTTTAAATTTTTGACTACCTATGTATTGCAAATTTGTTTTGTTTTTGTGTCAATTTTTCAGAAACCATGGAAAGTATCAATGTAGAATTATAGTGCAGAGAGCCTGTAGAGGAAAAAAGACTATTATAGTTTTTTTTTTTTTTTTAACAAAGTCGGTTACTGGATTACTATTCCAAAAAAAGAAAAAAGAGGGAGACATGATCCCATTACATCAAGCCAAAATGGGAGAAGGGATTCCGGAAGAGAAACAGAGGGAAAACAGTCCCTATCTTCCAAGCTCTTCCCCTTTTGTTACCGAGGTTACTAATTGCAATATCCTTAAAAATACTTACATACTGATTCAACAACAATTTACACCTACATAATGTAAAAAACTAGTAGTGGTAAGACTTTGCAGAAAAGAGAAGAATGAGGCGATTACAATTAATGTTTGTTGACTGAGGGATCTTGATGGGGAAGAGTCCAATTCTTGCTGCTTTGAGCATTAGAGTTTTCTCCTGTCTGATTAATAAGTAAATTCTTTAGATAATTGATTGTTTCCTCCAAATTCTTGCACTTTTGTTTTAGCGCAACATTTCTTTCTGCTGCTCTTCCATTTGTCTCTTTAGGAAGGAATTCTCAGATTTTGCTTCAAATTTGTAGTCTTTGATCGTTTCTCTAACCTGCTCAATCATGAATTTGTTAGCTTGACAGACTGCGCAGTTTTCGCACTTTGGGACATCTGCAAGCGGGTTCCAATCCATTTTTCCTAAAGGAAGAAGACAACCAATCCAACAGAGAATAGAAGGGGAAATAAGACATAAAGTGAAGAAACAAAAGAAACCTCTAGACAGACCCGCGAAGACCCACAACTGCCAGAGAGAGGGAAATCGGGCTCCAAAAGCAGAAACCACACAAGCTGCGTGAAAGCTAAAGAATTTGGGAGGCGGGGACCACCAGAGCTACGTGGAGGCGAGGGATACAGGAGTTGTGTGAAGGCAAAAGGATCGAAGCCTCCTCTGAGAAGGGCAAGGGCCCCTAAAGCTGCGCAAAGGCAATAGGATTTGGAAAACAACCACCAGAGTTGCGCGAAGGAGAGGGGCAAGGCTAAAACATAGAAGATAAGCACGATCCCCAAAGGGGCGTAATGATGAATACAAGAAAAAGAATTACAACTTCTGAGACAGAGGAGGAGGAAAGGGAGGGCAAAGATGGCATAGATAAAATAAGACGGGCGGAGGGGAAGAATATATTGCTACGCAGCTTGCCACATCAGGGAAGATAACATTAAATTTTCACGGGAAGCTTGAGTAGCTGCAATTCGCTTGATAGTCGTAGACTGACTATCCTGTCTGTTCTTGGGGATTTCCTTGGATTTCTTGATCTTCTGAGATCAAACCATTCAAGTTGAAGTGACTTTTTCCCACCTTGATGTTCTCCCTTTGGTTGCAATTCTCTGCACATTGAGGTGAGAGATCCTATGGGATCAATTTATGAGCAATCACATTATCAATTCTAAATTCTCCCATGGGACGGTTGATAGCCAGATTCGCTTGCATGTCGGCGTTACGATTATTTTCTTTAAGAATATGTTTGAAGGTGAATTCACCTAGAAACTGCAAATTTTTTCCCACCCTTTTTGTTATTTGTCTCAGGGCCTTGTTCTTGGGGCTTCTGCTTTCCACCATCGATTGGATTATTATTGAAGAGTCCCCCATTATGACCAGATTCTTCATACTTCACTGCCTTAAGATTTCCGTTCCCAAGAGGAGGATATATGCTTCTGCCTTGTTATTAGATAGTTCTCCTAATCCCGATTCATAAGTGATAGGATTTTTCCCTCATGGGTCAAAAAGTATACCTCCCCCTCCAGCCTTGCCTGGGTTGGACTTAGAAGCATCATCAAACATTAAGCAGGGTGTATTTAAATTTTTTGTCCATGTTTTGAACTCCTCTTTTTTAATTATGATTTTCCAATTTTGCACGCTATTAGGAGATTTGCTGAAGTGAATTTTTTGTTGCTTTCTCATCGCAAATTCAACCGAGACTCTTTCCTTGTGCTGCATGTGTTTTACATATATTGATTTAACTCCTTTAGAGTTGATGAATTTTGATGACATGCTCCAAGTTTTTGTGAGGACTGTTCTGGAATTTGGGGAGCGATCTTTAAAAATCCTTTGGTTTCTTGCTAACCAGATTTTCCAACACATAAATGATGGCAAACTCAACCAATATCTTTTCATTGTTTCTTTATTTTTTAAGGAATATGGATATTTTCTTCCCCATGTTGATAAAAGTTCATGTAAAGGCAGCAAATGAAGGATGCCATCCTCGAAGGGGCTAACAAGCCCTTTCCAACAGGCCCTAGCAATGGGGCATCCCACAAAAAGATGCTGAATATTTTTTTCACTTCCTTGACACATTGCACAATGAGATGGGCCTTCATATCCTTTCTTTTTAAGATTATCAATAGTTAATATTTTACCTTTGAGCAACGCCCACATGAAAACTTTGATTTTTGGCAATGTTTCAATTTTCCATGCCTCCCTCCATTAATCCCTGATCCAGGTGGATCTTCAGAGATAGTGGCATGGAAAATCTCAAAATTCAAAGTGGCAGAAAAGTAAGTATCCTGACATCAGATCGAAGTGCTCGTCACCTTGATTCTAATGGTGTGAATGACACTCTAATCCGAGTCCGGATGATGAAGTTGTGGCAGAAAGAGTTTGTCTTAGTTCCTTTGAAATTAGGCATTTTCTCTTAAAAATGGACTTAAAGCCTTTAGAAGGCAAATCACAATCGGAGAAGTTAAAGGGGCGGACTTAAGGAGGCACAACGGAACCCCCGATCAACGATCTCTAACTAAATCACAATCGGGGCAGGCAATTGGCGATATCGGGATGGAGCGGTTGGAACTGGGTAGAGCTGACCTGTGATTGCGATCGACGATCGGCAGAACCAGAAACCCAGGTCGTTGTATGAGTGGGATGCCGATCCGTTAGGGCCGATGCGATATGCTGATATCGGCGATCGGTGATCGGCGAATCCTCGCTAACGAGACTATTGACAAAGCGATGTGTCGATTGCGATATGGGGATCGGACCCGATGGGTCTATGAGCCCGATTTGATAACCTTTGAGATCTGGTTTTTAAGGTTTTGGTCGGAATTATTACTGTTTGACGGTTTTCTTTTTGTATTATCGTTTTAAAGGATAAAAAGGCTATTTTAAAGGGTTTGTTGTGCCTGCCGACCCTTCCATCTAAACGACCTCTATTATAAAAAAACAACTCTGATTGCTAAGCGACATTGTGTTATAAGACCCCAAGCACGCAGCAGTGTATGGGGGAGAGGATTTTTCAGCACACAGTTCAAGGCTGGGGAGCTTTCAGGTGGCCAATAGTGCATTTTGTCTGATTTGGGCAAGTTTCATATGTTTTCAGCCCCTCTCAACGCCACCGATGCATTGGTGCTTTCCATTTCTCCATTCGAGGTCTCCATTTCACCACCATTGTCCAGAATGGAGGTATAAGCCATTTTTTATGTACTGGTGATTGTACTTCTCTTCTTTTCATGCCATTTAATAGATGAAGGCCTCCCCATTGATCAAGCAGGGCCCAGAGACGTAGTCCAAGTTGGACAAACTCCGTTATCAAGTCTTGTTTCCTTCTTGTTGGGCCTCTATGTGTTTTTCTTCTTCTTTTATGTGTGCGCATTAAATTTCTAAGTTACGCTGCAATTTTCGCATGTGATTCTTTTCATACATCTATAAGAAAAATATCCCTAGATCAAGTGGTATCAGAGCAGGTCTTTTTAGGTGTGAATTGCATGTTCTAACAAGAGACAGACTCCGAAGACGCGAAGGGGAATTAGAACCTTTTGATCCCGAAGCGGGGCGTGCACATCGAAAGAGAAACATGGCAGAAGATGAAGCTCTGTTGTGCTCTACAACAACCCCCCCATTTCATATCATCTCTATTTACAAAATTATCATATGAAATGGGTCTCTTTAGAAGTTAATTGGTATCAATATTGTATTTTTCAAAAAGGTCCGATAGCCAAATGAAACATTATATAAAAAACCTTTTGAAAAACCCATTTTGATCAACTAAAACAATCTTTTATCATTGCGATAAAGCGATCGCAAGATCGCATATTGCAATGACATAGAGAACACAAATAAGTGACATATTGGTTTCCGCCGATGTGATATCGCTATCGGCTATCGGCGATACTCTATACACAATCTTAAAGCACCCCAAGCCTTTCACCCCGATGCGATGCGATATCGCAATCGGCAATCGGAAATACTTGATGCACATTTTAAAGTGCCCCCATGCCATTGGCCCCGATGTGATGCGATATCGGCGATCGGCGATCGGCGATATACAATACATATCTCATATGATGCCAATAATCCCGATGCGATGTGATATCGCTATCGGCTATCGGGGTTTCCAAAAGATGGCAATATAAAAGGTTTAAGTTTGCCCCGACCGCCAATTGCGATAAAGCGCAGTTTCCAAAAAATCGTTGGAATAAAGGGATATCACGATTTATTTCATATTAAAGGCTTGATCCGTCCAACAATGATTCACCTGCGCAACCGCCAAAACATCCACAGCACGCTTAAATGAATCATTCGGCCAATTAATGATATAATGGGCATTTAAGATTGGCAGGTTTTAAACGGCCATTTAATGTGATCGTAAGTCCTAAAATCCTCCCATGGATTGTATCTGCGCCAATTTTAAAAGCCAATCCATTATTATGCATCAGTCAATATATCTCATCACTTTGAAGTTTTCATTGCCATTTCTCTGTGTTACGTTTATTTTCGCCTCTGTGCAGAATTCATCCAAAGGAGAAAGCTCAAGCAAAATGGGGAAGAAATCCAAGAAGACCACAGGCGCTTCCGCTGCGCCAGCTGCAGGACAAGCTGTCACTGACAAAAAGAAGGGATTGATATCTGATACTACATGTTCGGGTCTCGTCAGAACTACTTGGCAAGGTACCTACAACCTGATTGAAGCCGAAGAACCAGCAACAACAATAGTACAAGCCACTGTAGGTTTAACTCGGAAATCGGAGGCTACTCTAAAGGACTTAACTAACTCTTTCCTTCATCGGATAGCAGCTAGGGAACAAATTCTCCCATATACTGATGTAGTGCGGTGGGCAATTGAGGAAATCCTAGTCCTGGATAGAACCTTCAGCACCAGAGACGGGAGAATTTTCGGGTCATTCAGGGCGGATGATCTAAGGCAAATATATCATTTGCCTGAGCCAGAGAAGTTATACAATAAGGCATTCCTGGAAAAATTCTTAAACGAGAACGAAGTTGAATCCGAACCCATTCGGGATTGGAGACAAAATCCGGCAAAGCACAAACATGAATCTTCCGGTAAGTACTCGGTTGATTCCCTAGCTTCTCCTTATTGCTACGCTGGAATAATGATGTGTAGATTATGGGGATTGCACGACTTTGCTAATTTCACTATAGAAATGGTTCCCCTAATGGAAGCAACATGCAACAGTGTAATAATGGATTGGGCCACTATTCTCTCAGATAAACTAGCCACAACCCTTCTTGACTTTAGGAGTAAGACTCGCATCTCCGAAAGGATAATACCCCCATTCTATTACAGTGCATATATTTTAGATACATTGTGTTTCAATTATGAATTTCCCGTGCTCGGCTGGAGGTGGAAACCACAAGACCCCATGCCTATTCACATATATCATCAGAAGTTATGGAAATCCTCTTATAAGCACCATTTGTACCAAGTCTGCAATGGCTTTATGTTACCTGTTTATTATTATATTTTTGATAAACCCGCTCCAAAGATTTCTTATCAAGCCATAATTGATTTAACCTCAATAGGTAGATGGTTCGGGGAGGAGAAATTCACTTATATAAGAGTTTTCGGTAGCCAAGCCGAACCTCATGTTCTCCCTTTATACATACCAGATAAACTGTTGGCAAGAGAAATCTCTTACTAGATTATGGCTGAGAGTGTTACACAGACTCTCAAGAAAAATAAGAAGCAGGGCTGGCCCTCTTTTCCCTTGAGATGTGGTGTCTATACTCTGCATGATCTCAAACATGCAGAAAAGGAAGCCACGAAGATTAAATCATTAACTCTGGCGACTCTCCCAAATAGGCAGTTTGATCCAAACAAAGTTGCCTATACTACACTAGAACAGGCCAAATTGACAAAATTTGATCTTAAAGAAGATATGTTTGACGACCTGTTCTCTTCAGCTGAGATAATAAATCAGGTGAAAGCATTCACCAAAGTGAAATATAATGATGAAGGGTTGACTGAATTTAATAAACTTAGAGAACAGAGGTTGCAAACTCTGCCTCTAGATTTATTAGCAACAACCCCAACGACATCGTCAAGCGAGCCTGATCGGCAACAGTCAAAGGAACCTCCAGTTATAACGAAAGAACAAGAGAAGCCACAGGAAGAAAATCGGAAGAAAGAACAAGAGGAAAAGCAGAGAAGAGAGAGAGAGGAAAAGCAAAGGAAAGAACAAGAGGAAAAGCAGAGGAAAGAACAGGAGGAAAGGCAGAAGAGAGAGCAAGAAAAAGTGCGGAAGGAGACCCAAGCTGAAAAGGAAAAACAAACCACCATTGATGTCAATATAGATACTCATATTGACCCTAAATTGCTCCAGGAATGGAAGCAATTTGATTCCATTATCAGTGGTTTGGAATGCTCAAAGGACACAGACACTTCAAAGGTAACGGATACACAGGATATCACTTCACCACAGGTTCTAAGTGGAACCAGCGGCCCACCCATTTCTAAAGAGGTAGAGGTAATACCAAAGGACCCCTCTGACCAAATCATTCTGCAGGTAGAAGATATTCCTCCCCTGGATGTTTTCTACAGCCCAAGGCATAAAGCGGTGGTTAAACGACAAAGGAAAAGAAGAAGGACTGATCAACCTTCCCTTTTCCCAGAGCAAACTGTCACGGGCAATGTAGTTTGGAAGGAGGAATTTGACCCCTCCGATGACCTGACAAAACTGTCACAGTATGAAGGAGCTTATTCGGCAGCGACAATAGACAAGGCATCGGAGGTAAGCCTTTTACTGAAAACAAAGGATCAGGAGATTTTCTCATTCCCGGCACAGTTAACTGAAGCAAAGCAGAAAGCGGAGCAGGCAGAGCAGTAATTGTTGATGCAGCAACAAGTGAACAGTCAACTAACACAAAAATTGCAGGCAGAAAAGAAAAGGATTGACCAAAGCGCAATCCAGAAACAGAAAGAATTATCAGAGGCATTGGCACAATTGAACGCAGCGAACGAGCAAATGGTGAAAACAAAAGATGAGCAAATTGCTCAATTATCATCACAGCTCGAGAAAACAAAGGGCATTCCACAAGTGGCTGAATTTAGAACAGAAGCATTACAAATAAATACTGCATTAATATCTCAAATTAAGCTTCTGTGTCAACAAATCGCCCAGGCAGAGCCACTATGTGAATTAACGGCATCCATAGGTAAGCAAGTAGACAAGGTCAGGACTGAATTAGATCAAGCTAAAGAAACGATAGCTGCATTTCTCGATTGGCAAGATTCTGACCAAGGACAAGCAGCCAATTTACCCAGGATCTTAGAATCACACAAAGATATACTCTTCACAGAATGGCAGTCCCAGTTAATGAAAGCAGAGAGGGCAATTTCAAGATGTAAATCAACTTCTAGCAATTTAGTTGAATTGGTCAATAATACTCTCTACTTATCAAACATGATTTCCCAATGTAAACCGGGAAAGTTGACAACAATGAAAACATTAGAGCAATCATGTTATCCAGATCTAGAAGAAAAGGGGAGGTTAATCACTGGGATTAACAGTTTAACCTCGGACACCTATTGGTTCTTCTTGGTAAAGACGCACACACAGAGAGCCGCCCTCAAGTGCCTAACGGATGCAATCGGGTATATTATCCCCAATATTCAGGATGCCACCTATGCTGCCCAGCTCAGCTCGCGCCTCAACAAACCACCTGAAGTAGAGCCAATGCTTGCGATAAGTCAGCTCAGATTTAAAGGCAAGCATCCTACTTGATGAATCATGCCGCCGATTTCCAGATCGCTGAGGAAAATAGGATCAAAATTTATTGATACCAATTAAGTAGGATTTCTGTTTTATAGATAGGTAGATTAATTAAGTATTTATAGACCCTTTCATTGTTTTGAAAAGGGTCGTAAAGTTTTGTACCTGACTAAAAGGCTGAAGTTGCATTATTGTGCTTCAGCCATATTCTTTTATGAAACTGGACCAGTTGTTCTTAATTCGATAAGGAAGCTTTTTATGCAATTGTGCACTATTGTCTTTGTATGGAAAATGTTTCTGCGTTGAACGAAGAATTACAAGTAGCGATTGATATTGGGAGTGTCAAAGCAGCTCATATGGTATTTCTATCTATGTCTAAATTCATTCCTTTCATGTGAATTGTTATTTGATTATCCTTGCTATTATTGATTATATGCATGTGCTTTAACAACAGTTCTATATTCCTTCCACTACTGGATGTTTTATGGTATGCTTTTCTTTTAATCATGTATGTGTCGATGATATAAATGATGAGTGTAGTAATATCGCTTTAATCACTTTGCTTAACTATTTAGGCACAGTAATCTTGAATGAAATAATATCCATGTCTGTTAGATGGAGTCATCTATATGCCTGTCTATAGACACAGACCATCAAGCGCTACACTTTAAAGCTCAATAGGTTCCCGGGATAGGTCATAGTTCTTGTATTCTTGTTAATAGATTTAGTTATTCGCCCATCACTAGCTTAGTTAATAAATCATCCATTCATCCCGTTTATCCACTTTTGGGAAACTGGTCCCATTATCCCCAGTCAGAGCCACTATTCCAAACGAAAAAGGAGTTGTACTAAGGTCCGGACCGGGTGGTTATCCCCAATGTTGTTGCAGCGATTTTCGGGGCATCAACATTTTTGGCGTTAGGAGGGCCAACTGTGAATGGCACATAAACCCAAATCTGCAGACCATTCTAAGAGTAATTCTCCCTCCATATCTCCTCGTTCTTCTCAATTGTATGCTGGTTCTCCAATATCCAAACAAGAAGGAGAGGAATCAACTACCACTGCTCAAACCCATCATACTCCAGAACAATTATGTCTTGAATCGCCTGAAGTCCAGTCTCTTATCCACAAACTTCAGAGCTTCTCGATTTCACCACAGAAATCTGAGGTATCACAAAGCAGTGTGACTTCGCAGTTCAATTTATCTCATCCTCTCACCAGACTTCAGAGCGAAAAGCTCGGTATTGAACCCACTGAGTTCCCTTTACCCAAAAGGAAAAAGGCAAAGAAATATACTGAAGGATCTGACAGTGAAGGGCTTTCATCCACATCCTCCATTGCATCTTCCCCCCTGCAAAGTCAACCATCCACTCCCCCATTACATATTGTTGTTCACCAGGGATTAGGTACTATAACATCCCAACCTGCTCACTCCTCAATATTGTTTCCTTCCCAGACATCTGGAATTCTAGCGGTAGTATCAAACACTACTGCTATTATAATGGTAGATCCATGGACCAAACCTGGTGCAGTCAATATGCCTGCACCATTGCATCCGTTACCAGATGCTCCTGAAAAATGGCTACCCAAATTTAATCCAGATGATGGGACCCAGGCTGAGGAACACATTAATAATTTCATGTTGGCAGTCAACTTGAAAGGAGTAACGGAACAAGATGTTGTTGTTAGACTCTTCCCTTACACCTTGCAAGGATCAGCAGGATCCTGGTATTTTTCTTTACCCTCTGGTTCTATTACCAGTTGGAACACTTGCCAAGAGCAGTTTCTTACCAAATATGGAGATGATAGGTCTTTGGCTACCCTAATAAACGATCTCTCCAATCTGAGAATAGAGCATAGGGAACCAATTAAGGAATTTAATGCCCGCTTCAATAAACTCCTGAATAAAATCCCTACAGCCTCCAAACCAAGTGAACAAATTCGAAGCGAATGGTATATCACCGCCCTACCTGCCAATATAGCCATTTTTGTAGACAGGGCTGGGAAACCTACCTTAGCTGAAAACATGAGAGAAGCACTTGCTGTGGAAAAACGTATCAATGCTCTAGAGAAGAAGGCTGCTCTGGAAGACAGAAAAGCCAAAAAAGTCTCTTTTAAAGATGACTCAAGAAAGAAAACCCCAAAAGACCCATATGACATGGAGGGTTTGCAAAAAGTCCTAAAAACTTTATCAAATGAAATGGTTGAAATAAAGAAACAGGTAGCCGAAACCTCCACCAAAAGACCCTTTAGGACTTATAAGAGAAATGAATCAAAGCCACCAAATGTCATATCTAATGCAGATTCAGAGCAAGAAGAAGAAGAGGAAGAGGAAACAATCTCACCAACTGATGATGAAGAAGAAGTAGTAGAATGTCATGGAATGTGGGATTTTATACTCCCCAACTCCGATACCGATAATGAAGAAGAAGCATTCCCGGTCACTACTAGGAGCAAAAGTACTTCTGAACCTGTTCAGGTAACGTCAAAGAAAAGGAGTGCAGGTGCCGCTACAACCAAAGAAAAAATACCTGCAAAGAAATCACCTGTAGCAGTTCCCCAAAACCAGCCTTCAACTTCTAATACTCCTTCAACATCTAAAACATTAGTGGTATCCGATTCAATGGAGTATAACATTGTTGATGACATGAAGAAAACTAAAGCAAACATTACTATGTTTGAACTTAGTAAATTAAAGCATCAACAGAAATTACTTCTTAAAGAATTGAATGTTGTTCCTTCTACACCTCTTCCCAGTGCTAAAGCTGCTAATGATTCAGGCCAACCTCCCCCCGGTATGGTTGAAGCTACCGATTCAGTTCTGATTGGAGATAGATCAAATTCTCATACTCCACCCTTCCTTCTAACCTATGAGATCTATAACAGAAACCTGCACAACTGTTTAATTGACTCTGGGGCATCTTCTAACATAATGCCAGCTTCGGTTTGTTCTAAACTGAACATTGAACCCCAGAAGTCTGCTATCCATATTGTACAATTGGACAGGACCAAAGTACAGGTTGTGGGAGAAATTAATTCCGTAACTATCAGGTTGTCTGCTGATCCCAGAGTAGTACAAAGGATTGACATCCTAATAGCCGATATACCTGAATTTTATGGTTTAATTTTGAGTAGGGATTGGTCTGAGAAATTGCATGGGTATATTTCCACTGATTGGTCACATATGTGGCTTCCCTACAGGGGTAAGCCAAATCAAATAAGGATCAATCGGGAAAAACATATGACCCATACAGTTACAGATTTCGAACAAGAAAACCAGTCGGTAGCATTCAACAACAATATTTTGGGGAATTATTCATCTGAGTCATTCTTTGGTAACTTTACTGCCCAGTCATCCCCTTTCTCAGTCAATCATTTTTCGTCTTAAATTGAGAAATTTTCACAAACTGATAGGTCTAGATGTTTCAATGATGCTGAGAAAACTGTAAATACATTTGTTAATACCTCTTTATTTTGGTCTTTATATTTCGATGGGTCCAAGTCTAGTGAGGGCTCAGGAGCAGGATGTATTTTGGTTAGTCCACAAGGAGAAAAGACAATGTTGTCCTGTAGGCTAGAATTCGAATGCACTAACAATACAACTGAATATGAAGCCTTAGTCCAGGGACTATATAAAGCAATCGGCCTTAAAGTGCAATATCTAAAAGTATTCGGCGATTCTGAAATTATTGTTAAACAGGTGAGGAATGCAATCCATTGTCTTTCAAATCACCTCAAGCATTATCAATCGCTAGTACAAGAACTTACCTCGCACTTTTCCGCATCCAAAATTTCCTCCATCCCTAGGTCTCAAAACTCGGCAGCCGATCTCCTAGCCAATGTAGCTTCTAAGCTCCTACCTTATGAAGACTACAACCCAGATAGATTTTCCGTAGAATTGCTTTTTAGGCCCTCAATTCATGACAATGTCACTAATTGGAGAGTATTCAACCATGATGAGGATATTTTACAATTTCTAACTTCTGAAAAGTCCTATGACGATCAAATTATTGAGGAAAATGACCATGATCTACAAATGAAAGAAACGCCTCAGGAAAATTCAATCCCTAAGCCAGTGGTAAAGCTCGAGGATCTTTATGATATTAAAGACAGGTTTAAACCTGTAACTAATGCAAAGCTCCAAAGTTCTACCCTTAGGTTTGAATTGATAAATCTTGGCACCGAGCAAACTCCTCAAAAGATTAAATTAGGACTAGGACTTTCCTTGGAAGAGAAGGAGGCATTCATTAGACTGTTAAGAAAAAATAAACAGGTCTTTGCTTAGAAATACGATGATTTGAAGACATATGATACATCCATTATCCAACATACCATTCCAATGCTTCCCGATCAGAAACCGATTCAGCAAAAGTTAAGAAAAATACATCCAAACTTAGAGAGCCAGATAAAATCGGAACTTAACAAACTCTTGAAAGCCAAGATTATTTTTCCAGTCCGACACTCAAACTGGGTCTCCAATATGGTGCCAGTCAGAAAGAAAAATGGCGACATTCGGATTTGTATTGATTTCAGAAATTTGAACAAAGCAAGCTTAAAAGACAATTTCCCATTACCTACCATGGAGCAAATACTCCAATCAGTAGCAGGCTCTGAATTAATGTGTTTTTTAGATGGTTTCTTAGGATATAACCAAGTTTTGGTCCATCCTGATGACCAGCTTAAAACCACATTCAGAACCAAATGGGGAACATATGCATATCAGAAAATTCCCTTCGGACTTATTAATGCAGGGGCAACATTCCAAAGAGCGATGGATACAACTTTTAGAGGGATGATTAATAGAACAATGGTCATCTATCTAGACGATATTACTGTATTCTCTAAAGAGAGAGCTAATCATTTGCATGACTTAAGTCAAATCTTTCAACGCTGCAAAAGATATGGTATTTCTCTTAACCCTAAAAAATATTTCTTCGCTCTTGACCAAGGAAAGCTCTTAGGATTTATTGTGTCTAAAAATGGCATTTATATTGATCCTGATCGGATCAAAGAAATCTCTGAAATCCCTTTCCCACACAATAAAAAATCGATGCAGTCATTTTTAGGCCAAATCAATTTTGTTAAAAGATTTGTTCCAGATTTTTCTCAAATTATTTTGCCACTTCAAACAATGATTAAGAAAAATTCAGTCTTTAAGTGGGGATCAACAGAAAAAAAAGCTTTTGATCTAATCAAGCAATCAATAATCAATGCCCCAGCCTTAAATACTCCAAATTTTTATAATCATTTTACATTGTATACCATCGCATCCAACTTGTCTTATGCTGCAGTACTCACGCAACTAAATGATCACAATCTGGAAGCACCCATTTCATTTTTTAGCTCAAATCTTCAAGGTGCTGAATTGAATTACTCCGAGGTAGAAAAACAAGCCTTTGCTGTATTTAAAGCAGTCAAACATTATAGACCCTTCCTTTTGAAAACCCACACAAAAGTTATAGTTCCTTTCCCTGCAGTTAGGCAACTATTAATCCAAAAAGAACTGGGTGAAAAAAGGGCAAATTGGGTCACAGCGCTTCAAGAATACGACTTAGAAATTAGGCCAGCAAAGATTGTTAGGGGCCAAGGTTTTTGCAGGTTATTGGCAGGAGCATCCAACATCCCAGAATCAGGTGATACAGATCAAACTGAAGAAATCAATCAGATAAGTATTACTGATTCTGAGTCACAATACATATTTAATATTTTATTTGAAAAATGGATATGCACCTCCTAACCTGTCTTACAAAAACAAAAGGGCCATAAGGTTAAAAGCGAAAAATTTCACAATTATTGATGATGTGCTTTTTAGACAGAATTATGATTCAATATTATTAAGATGCCTTGAGAAACCTGAAGCACAAAAGGTTTTGCAGGAGTTACATGATGGACCAGCAGGAGGACATTTTGGAGCTGACACAACAGCTCACAAAATTATTCATGCTGGATACTATTGGCCAACTCTGTTTAGAGATGCCCAAGAGTATGTAAGGAAATGCCTTAATTGTCAAACTTCTAGTGGAAGACAACGAAAACCAGCTTTCCCTCTGCAACCGGTCAACATTGAACAACCATTTGAGCAATGGGGATTGGACATCATTGGGGAAATTACTCCACCATCTTCCAAACAGCATAAGTATATCCTTACTGCTACCGATTATTTTACTAAGTGGGTTGAGGCAATTCCTTTGAAGACAACAAATTCAAAAGCAATCATTGAATTCATAGACCAATTCATCATTACCAGGTTTGGTGTCTCAAATGCTCTTGTTTTTGATAATGCATCCTATTTCTCAGGCAATGCTATGTTTGATTTCGCTATTAAAAGAGGATTTAAATTAAAATATTCTGCTAATTACTATCCCCAGGGTAATGGTTTAGCAGAGTCTACTAATAAAAATCTAATCAAAATCATTAAGCGAACTATCGAACAGAATCATAAAAACTGGCACAAATCCTTAATGTTTGCATTATGGGCTGATAGGATAACACAGAAAGCTTCTATAGGATCTTCTCCATTCAATCTTGTGTATGGAAAAGAAGCAGTACTACCCACAAATCTTGTTCTTCCTTCTTTAGCCCTAGTACAGTTCATTGAGGAAACTCCTTCTTCTATTCAGCTTAGACATGATCAAATTCTAAAACTAGAAGAAGAAAGAGAAAAAGCCAGGGTTACTCATGCCAAACATCAGCAAACCATCAAAGCAGCTTTTGATTCAGTCTCATCCGGTTCAAAACAATTTCAAGTCGGTGATTTAGTTCTGAAATGGGACAAAGCCCATGAGGACAAGGGAAAACACGCCAAGTTCCAGAAGATGTGGCTTGGACCATTTCAGATATGTGAGAAGATAGGCCATTCAACCTTCATATTGCAAGATTTATCAGGTTTGAGAGATTCTCTCCCTGTTAATGGCCTTATCTTGAAGAAATTCTTTAATTGAGGAGGTAACCCCTTCTCCTTTCAGTTTGATAGAGTTTTGTAGTTTGTAGGATTTGTAGAAAATAATGTTGTAAGGTATCTTCCATTGACCTTTGCTGTGATTAAAAACTTGATCCACAGAAGTAGTGTGATATTTGCTTTTAAATAATAGAGCTCACAACCAAAAGAGATAATTTCTAGGAAATTAGGTATCATTGTATTCTGAAACCACATTTCAAGTTTTGTTAACACCTCTCAAAGTTTAGAAGTATTGTAAATCATTTTCTGTTTTCAAATTGGTCTCAAAAGGTTATCAATATCAAGATAGAAGCTAATCCAATTTCAACATCTTCAACTCTTACCCTGTCATCCATTTACTCTTAAGGAGAAGATTGTTCATCCCATTCACTAAAGTTTATGATTACTCAGAGTGTAATTCTAAAATATCTGATATTAAAGATAAGAGGTCTTATTACAAGCCTGCTTACCATGTTCATAGGGAAATAGTTTAACCGACATTACCAATACTACATACCAAAACAGGGTAATGGCTTAACAATTATAAGACAAGGGGTCTCATCACGAGCCAGCTTGTTCGGTTAGATTACTACCAGTGAATGGCATTGTCAATAGCTGGCCACCAAACCAGGACAATGGCTTTTTATTTTATCAATAACAGAAAAAGGAAATGAAATACAAAATATGAAAACATGTTTTGAATTCATTCTGTTAACCACACTCTTAATTGGATGGAACAATGGACAATAGCATGGTTAAAAGGTATCCCTGTCGAAACTATAAACGTTTGCTGGCAGCAGAGGCTCTACCTATGATAGAAGAGTTCACTATAAAAGCTGATTTGGAAAAGTTTTCTATTTTATCATTATAAACCAATAGAGACCTATTTAAAACTTAGAATGTATCTATTTTCTTAAAAAAGAGAAGAAATTAGCAAAAATAGATTCATTTTACTTGGAATACATATATACCTAGTTATATTAGAATTTTCCCCTTTGATTAGAACTCTATTTTGAAAAAGTTTAAGTATTTCTATGCTTTTCAGAGATAACTGGTTCTTCCAGCGAATCGCCAATTGTTGTGCTCTACAACAACCCCCCCATTTCATATCATCTCTATTTACAAAATTATCATATGAAATGGGTCCCTTTAGAAGTTAATTGGTATCAATATTGTATTGTTCAAAAAGGTCCGATAACCAAATGAAAACATTATATAAAAAACCTTTTGAAAAACCCATTTTGATCAAATAAAACAATCTTTTATCATTGCGATAAAGCGATCGCAAGATCGCATATCGCAATGACATAGAGAACACAAATAAGTGACATATTGGTTTCCGCCGATGCGATATCGCTATCGGCTATCGGCGATACTCTATACGCAGTCTTAAAGCGCCCCAAGCCTTTCACCCCGATGTGATGCGATATCGCAATCGGCAATACTCGATGCACATTTTAAAGCGCCCCCATGCCATTGGCCCCGATGCGATGCGATATCGGCGATCGGCGATCGGCGATCGACGATATACAATACATATCTCATATGATGCCAATACTCCCGATGCGATGCGATATCGCTATCGGCTATCGGGGTTTCCAAAAGATGGCAATATAAAAGGTTTAAGTTTGCCCCGATCGCCGATTGCGATAAAGCGCAGTTTCCAAAAAATCGTTGGAATAAAGGGATATCACGATTTATTTCATATTAAATGCTTGATCCATCCAACAATGATTCACCTGCGCAACCACCAAAACATCCACAGCACGCTTAAATGAATCATTCGGCCGATTAATGATATAATGGGCATTTAAGATTGGCAGGTTTTAAACGACCATTTAATGTGATCGTAAGTCCTAAAATCCTCCCATGGATTGTATCTGCGCCCATTTTAAAAGCTAATCCCTTATTATGCATCAGTCAATATATCTCATCACTTTGAAGTTTTCATTGCCATTTCTCTGTGTTACGTTTATTTTCGCCTCTGTGCAGAATTCATCCAAAGGAGAAAGCTCAAGCAAAATGGGGAAGAAATCCAAGAAGACCACAGGCGCTTCCGCTGCGCCAGCTGCAGGACAAGCTGTCGCTGACAAAAAGAAGGGATTGATATCTGATACTACATGTTCGGGTCTCGTCAGAACTACTTGGCAAGGTACCTACAACGTGATTGAAGCCGAAGAACCAACATCAACAATAGTACAAGCCACTGTAGATTTAACTCAGAAATCGGAGGGTACTCTAAAGGACTTAACTGACTCTTTCCTTCATCGGATAGCAGCTAGGGAACAAATTTTCCCATATACTGATGTAGTGCGGTGGGCAATTGAGGAAATCCCAGTCTTGGATAGAACCTTCAACACCAGAGACGGGAGAATTTTCGGGTCATTCAGGGCGGATGATCTAAGGCAAATGTATCATTTGCCTGAGCCAGAGAAGATATACAATAAGGCGTTCCTGGAAAAATTCTTAAACGAGAACGAAGTTGAATCCGAACCCATCCGGGATTGGAGACAAAATCTGGCAAAGCACAAACATGAATCTTCCGGTAAGTACTCGGTTGAATCCCTAGCTTCTCCTTATTGCTACGTTGGAATAATGATGTGTAGATTATGGGGATTGCATGACTCTGCTAATTTCACTATAGAAATGGTTCCCCTAATGGAAGCAGCATGCAACAGTGTAATAATGGATTGGGCCACTATTCTCTCAGATAAACTAGCCACAACCCTTCTTGAATTTAGGAGTAAGACTCGCATCTCCGAAAGGATAATCCCCCCATTCTATTACAGTTCATATATTTTAGATACATTGTGTTTCAATTATGAATTTCCCGTGCTCGGCTGGAGGTGGAAACCACAAGACCCCATGCCTATTCACATATATCATCAGAAGTTATGGAAATCCTCTTATAAGCACCATTTGTACCAAGTCTGCAATGGCTTTATGTTACCTGTTTATTATTCTATTTTTGATAAACCCGCTCCAAAGATTTCTTATCAAGCCATAATTGATTTAACCTCAATAGGTAGATGGTTCGGGGAGGAGAAATTCACTTATATAAGAGTTTTCGGTAGCCAAGCCGAACCTCATGTTCTCCCTTTATACATACCAAATAAACTGTTGGCAAGAGAAATCTCTTACCAGATTATGGCTGAGAGTGTTACATAGACTCTCAAGAAAAATAAGAAGCAGGGCTGGCCCTCTTTTCCCTTGAGATGTGGTGTCTATACTCTACATGATCTCAAACATGAAGAAAAGGAAGCCACGAAGATTAAATCATTAACTCTGGCGACTCTCCCAAATAGGCAGTTTGATCCAAACAAATTTGCCTATGCTGCACTAGAACAGGCCAAATTGACAAAATTTGATCTTAAAGAAGATATGTTTGACGACCTGTTCTCTTCAGCTGAGACAATAAATCAGGTTAAAGCATTCGCCAAAGTGAAATATAATGATGAAGGGTTGATTGAATTTAATAAACTTAGAGAACAGAGGTTGCAAACTCTGCCTCTAGATTTATTAGCAACAACCCCAGCGACATCGTCAAGCGAGCCTGATCGGCAACAATCAAAGGAACCTCCAGTTATAACGAAAGAACAAGAGAAGCCACAAGAAGAAAATCGGAAGAAAGAACAAGAGGAAAAGTAGAGAAGAGAGAGAGAGGAAAAGCAGAGGAAAGAACAAGAGGAAAAGCAGAGGAAAGAATAGGAGGAAAGGCAGAAGAGAGAGCAAGAAAAAGTGCGGAAGGAGACCCAAGCTGAAAAGGAAAAACAAACCACCATTGATGTCAATATAGATACTCATATTGACCCTAAATTGCTCCAGGAATGGAAGCAATTTGATTCCATTATCAGTGGTTTGGAATGCTCAAAGGACACAGACACTTCAAAGGTAACGGATACACAGGATATCACTTCACCACAGGTTCTAAGTGGAACCAGCGGCCCACCCATTTCTAAAGAGGTAGAGGTAATACCAAAGGACCCCTCCGACCAAATCATTCTGCAGGTAGAAGATATTCCTCCCCTGGATGTTTTCTACAGCCCAAGGCATAAAGCGGTGGTTAAACGACAAAGGAATAGAAGAAGGACTGATCAACCTTCCCTTTTCCCAGAGCAAACTGTCACGGGAAATGTAGTTTGGAAGGAGGAATTTGACCCCTCCGATGACCTGACAAAACTGTCACAGTATGAAGGAGCTTATTCGGCAGCGACAATAGACAAGGCATTGAAGGTAAGCCTTTTACTGAAAACAAAGGATCAGGAGATTTTCTCATTACAGGCACAGTTAACTGAAGCAAAGAAGAAAGCGGAGCAGGCAGAGCAGCAATTGTTGACGCAGCAGCAAGTGAACAGTCAACTAACACAACAATTGCAGGCAGAAAAGCAAAGGATTGACCAAAGCGCAATCCAGAAACAGAAAGAATTATCAGAGGCATTGGCACAATTGAAAGCAGCGAACGAGCAAATGGTGAAAAGAAAAGATGAGCAAATTGCTCAATTATCATCACAGCTCGAGAAAACAAAGGGCGTTCCACAAGTGGCTGAATTTAGAACAGAAGAATTACAAATAAATACTGCATTAATATCTCAAATTAAGCTTTTGTGTCAACAAATCGCCCAGGCAGAGCCACTATGTGAATTAACGGCATCCATAGGTAAGCAAGTATACAAGGCCAGGACTGAATTAGATCAAGCTGAAGAAACGATAGCTGCATTTCTCGATTGGCAAGATTCTGACCAAGGACAAGCGGCCAATTTACCCAGGATCTTAGAATCACACAAAGATATACTCTTCACAGAATGGCAGTCCCAGTTAATGAAAGCAGAGATGGCAATTTCAAGATGTAAATCAACTTCTAGCAATTTAGTTGAATTGGTCAATAATACTCTCTACTTATCAAACATGATTTCCCAATGTACACCAGGAAAGTTGAAAACAATGAAAACATTGGAGCAATCATGTTATCCAGATCTAGAAGAAAAGGGGAGGTTAATCACTGGGATTAACAGTTTAACATGGGACACCTATTGGTTCTTCCTGGTAAAGCCGCACACACAGAGAGCCGCCCTCAAGTGCCTAACGGATGCAATCGGGTATATTATCCCCAATATTCAGGATGCCACCTATGCCGCCCTCAGCTCACGCCTCAACAAACCACCTGAAGTAGAGCCAATGCTTGCGATAAGTCAGCTCAGATTTAAAGGCAAGCAACCTACTTGATGAATCATGCTGCAGATTGCCAGATCGCTGAGGAAATAGGATCAAAATTTATTGATACCAATTAAGTAGGATTTCTATTTTATAGATAGGTAGATTAATTAAGTATTTATAGGCCCTTTCATTGTTTTGAAAAGGGTCGTAAAGTTTTGTACCTGACTAAAAGGCTGAAGTTGCACTATTGTGCTTCAGTCATATTCTTTTATGAAACTGGACCAGTTGTTCTTAATTTGATAAGGAAGCTTTTTATGCAATTGTGCACTATTGTCTTTGTATGGAAAATGTTTCTGCGTTGAACGAAGAATTACAAGTAGCGATTGATATTGGGAGTGTCAAAGCAGCTCATATGGTATTTCTATCTATGTCTGAATTCATTCCTTTTATGTGAATTGTTATTTGATTATCCTTGCTATTATTGATTATATGCATGTGCTTTAACAGCAGTTCTATATTCCTTCCACTACTGGATGTTTTATGGTATGCTTTTCTTTTAATCATGTATGTGTCGATGATATAAATGATGAGTGTAGTAATATCGCTTTAATCGCTTTGCTTAACTATTTAGGCACAGTAATCTTGAATGAAATAATATCCATGTCTGTTAGATGGAGTCATCTATATGCCTGTCCATAGACACAGACCATCAAGCGCTACACTTTAAAGCTCAGTAGGTTCCCGGGATAGGTCATAGTTCTCGTATTCTTGTTAATAGATTTAGTTATTCACCCATCACTAGCTTAGTTAATAAATCATCCATTCATCCCGTTTATCCACTTTTGGGAAACTGGTCCCATTATCCCCAGTCGGAGCCACTATTCCAAACGGAAAAGGAGCTGTACTAAGGTCTGGACCGGGTGGTTATCCCCAATGTTGTTGCAGCGATTTTTGGGGCATCAACAAGCTCATATTGAAGAGGAGCGCAATTTCCGCAAGGCCTTCTATTCAATGGCAGAGAATATCAGTCAGTTGGTTTTAAGGTTGGAGAAAGCAGAAGAGAGAAACCCAAAAGAACAAGGTTCAAAACATGGGAATGGTGGAGAAGAACCCCTCCTTCTCCTTCTGGGAGTGAAGGTTCTCCTTCCTCTCACCACCATAATCGTAGAAATTCAAAGGATGCATCTAAGAAGCCTTTCTTTAAATTAGATGTTAAATTTGATCTTCCCATGTTTAATGGTGAAAGCAATGCAGAAAAGCTTAATAATTGGATTAGGCAGATTGAGGTCTACTATAGGATTCAGCAGATCATGGAGGATGAGGCAAAGATTCAGCTGGCCTCTCTATGGCTGAGCAACACCGCTCTCGTTTGGTGGGAGAGCAAATTGCAGCGCAGTAAGAATGTGGGTAACCTCTTTTCCTCATGGCCTGATTTTATTTCTGCGTTAAAGGAACAATTTTATCCCTTAGGATACAAGCAAAAAGCTTTAATGAATTGGCAGTATTTAAGACAAGGCAAGGGTCAGGATGTTCATAGTTTTACATAGGAGTTTAGAAAGCAAGCACTGAATTTGGGTATTGCACTTGATACACCTGAAGTTGTAACTAAGTATATTGGCTCATTGCATAGCTACATTAGGTATTCATTGTTGTTGTTTGAACTAACCACTATTGACGCAGCCAATGTAAAGGCAATTCATATTGAGAACAGGGGCAAAAATGAAAGAGACAATCATTCCAAAAAACCACCGTTCAAACCTCCCAATGGAAAATCTAAAGCGAAATGGAAAGGAAAGGAGAAGAAGATGACAACAACCAAATAAGGAGAAAGGTCATATTGCAATCACTACAAAATGGAAGGCCACGATGACGATCACTGTTGGAAGAAACACCTAGAAGAGCATCCCAAGAAGTATGGAGGAAAAGGGAAGCAGAAGACAGTGTCAACTGCACAACAAGACCTTGGATCGGATTCGGGAGATGAAGCGTTGATCACAACAACGAGAACAAAAGGTAATCTCACACCTCATGTTAATTCTGAATCACATGAAGGCACTAGTTCTGTAAATGAGTCCCTTCCTAATGATCGAAAGAGAATTGAACTGTTTCATATCAGAGTTGTTGTAAATCATACTAAAGTTGAAACTCTGTTTGATACTGGATCCCAAGCAAACTTAATCGCAGAATCCCTAGTAAAGAAACTCGGCTTAGAAACAAAACCACACCCGAAACCTTACCCGCTTGGATGGATACATGATAAAGCAAAACTAAATGTAACCAAGCAGTGTAAAGTCAAATTTTTAATTGCTTCTAAGCTAGTGGATGAAGTAGAACTGGATGTAATCCCATTAGATATCTGTGGCATGGTGTTAGGGAGTCCATATCTGTATGATAGAAAGGCAGTCTTTTTCTGTCATGAAAACAAATATCAAATCACAAAAGAGGGGGTAGAATATATAGTAAGGGCTCGTCAAAATAAAATCAATGCCAGCCTTGTAAGTGCTAGACAAATGAAAAGACTGGTGAATTCCAGTAAGGGTTGCATGCTTATGGTTGTAAGGGAAAAAGAGGCAGAATTAGCTGATGCTTTCTAGGGCTGCAATCAGGAACATAAACATAAATTATTTGAATTAATTTCTAATTATGATGAGATGTTTCAAGGACCGAAGGGATTACCTCCGAAGAGGGAAATCCAACATGAAATCCATTTGCAGCATGATGCTCCTTTGCCAAATATTGGCATGTACAGGATGTCGACCATTGAGATGGAGGAAATCAAGAAACAGGGGTAAGAATTGGTGGACCAAGGGGTCATCAGGCCGAGCACTTCTCCGTGTGGTTCACCAATTGTCTTAGTCCCAAAGAAAGATGACACTTGGAGGATGTGTGTGGATTACCACACATTAAACAAGATCACGGTGAAAAATCGCCACCCTCTTCCATGCATTGATGACTTATTAGATCAATTAAAGAATGTTGTTTATTTCACCAAATTGGATTTACGCAGTGGTTATCACCAGCTCCAAATTGCAGAGTAGGACGTGTGGAAAACCATCTTCAAGACCAAACAGGGGCTGTTCGAATGGATGGTGATGCCATTCGGGATTTGCAATGCTCCAACCACTTTTATGAGGGTTATGAATGATCTCTTTCGGCCTTTCATTGATGAATTTGTTCTTGTATATTTAGATGATATACTTGTCTTTAGTAAGAGTTGGGTTGAACATGTATGCCATGTAAAGAAAGTGCTTGATGTGTTGAAAAAAGAAAAACTCTATGTAAAGTTGTCAAAGTGTGAGTTCGGGAAAACCTCTTTTGGTTACCTAGGTCATATTGTTGGTCATGGTCAGTTAAAGATTGATCCTTCTAAAGTTGAAGAAATTGTAAATTGGCCTAAGCCTACTAGTGTAACCGAGGTCTACAGCTTTTTAGGTGCAGTCCAGTATTGGAGGAGATTTATTGTTAATTTCTCTGTTATTGCAGCACCTTTGCACACATTGACAAGTGTGAAACAGGTCTTCCAATGGGGAGGAAGACATCAGAAGTCCTTCGAAACATTGAAGGAAAAGATCAACACCGTGCCAGTCTTAGCCTTACCAGATCTCCAACAGCCATTCGAGATCGAAATAGATGCCAGCGATTATGCCATGGGAGCTGTACTGATGCAGCAAAAGAAGCTGATTTGTTACCATTCTGAGAAGTTTTCTCAAGTTGTGATAAACTATCCCACTTATGACAAGGAGTTTTATGCCTTGGTGTAGAGTGTGAAAAAGTGGAAACACTACCTGATCGGCAAGGAGACTATCATCCATACAGACCATCAACCCTTGCAGTACCTTCAATCACAAACCAAGTTGCAGCAATCTCGTCATTTCAGGTGGATGGGTTTTCTTCAATAGTTTCATATGGTAATAAAGTATAAGAAGGGCATTAGCAATAAAGTGGCCGATATGCTATCTCGCCCTCCTATTTCTGCTTCAGTTATTTTGCATAATGCTTCGTTGTCTTTTGAGAGTTATGTTGAACAATATGCTAATGATGATGAATTTAAGGAGATTTATGCAAAACTAACCCATGGTTCATAGGTGGACAACTATCATTTGCAGGGGAAACTGTTGTATCACCTTGGTAAATTGTGTATTTCCACAGGCAAAAGAGTACATATAATTCGAGAGGCCCACACCTCTCTTCTGTGTGGACACTTTGGTGTCGAAAAGACTTTATGTCACGTACAAAGATTTTGTTTTTGGCCTCATACGAAAAACATTGTGACTCGCTACATAAAGGGTTGTGTGATGTGTTCTGTTTCAAAGCCCTCTAATAGAAAACTCGGGCTCTACACACCACTCCCTATTTCGAGTTGCCCATGGGAAAGTGTGTCAATGGACTTTGTAGGAGGTTTGCCTTTGTCTAGGGAGGGTCACGACTATTTGTATGTCGTCGTTGACCGTTTTAGCAAGATGTGTATTCTTATGCCTTGTAAAAAGCATATCACTGTAGAGCAGACTGCTTCTCTTTTCTTTTAGCATGTTTGGGTCCATTTTGGATTACCCACATCGATTGTATCAGATCGGGGCTCTCACTTTCTTGGAGAGTTCTGAACCAGCTTGTGGAAGATGATGGAAACCAAATTGAAAAGAAGCACGCCATTTCATCTGCAGACTAACGGACAGACAAAGGTTGTCAACCGTACCGTGGTACACTTATTACGAGGCTATTGTGGGAAACATCCCAAGTTGTGGGATGAGCATCTCCCATATGTACAACATTCCTACAATCGAGCAATGCATTCACCTACACAGCGTTCACCATTTGAGACATGGTTTGGTTACCTGCCAAAGGAACCTTTTGATATGGTCTTTGGAAGGGAAGATGGCTCTAGTGGACGTAATGATAGGGACAAAGCTCAACAGTTCATTCAACGAATACAATTGATTCACCAAGCAGTACAAGAGCAACTAGAGAAAAGTCAAGCCCGTTACAAGGCTTGACATGACAAACACCGAGTCGACCACCAATTCCAAGTGGGCGAAAAAGTGTGGTTCCACATCAACAAGGACAGGATGAAGGGAGAAGGGAAGAAGTCACGACCCATCTGGTATGGTCCATTCACCATATTGGAGAACATTGAAAACAATGCCTTTTGTCTTGATTTACCGGTATATATGCAGATGTACTCAGTATTGAATGTAGAGAACCTAAAGCTATATGAACCACCATTGATCATGGAAACAGATGAGGTGGGCACAGTTCCTACAGTCGATGATTTTTCACCAGAATATCTCGATGAGTTACCTGTAGACATCATCCTTGACAAAAGGACCATGACTTCACGTCAAGGAGATGTGGAATACCTTCGAGTTGGTTTCAAGGGAATGCACCTCAACAAGGCTAGTGGTTGGAAAAGGAAAGAGTGAGGGAGCAATTCCCTCACTTGCCAATTGACTAAGGAAAGATTTTGGTGGTCCAAAAACTCCTCAATGGGGAGGATTGATCCAGGTGGATCTTTAGACACAGTGGCATGGAAAATCTCAAAATTCTAAGTGGCAGCAAAGTAAGTATCCTGACATCAGATCGAAGTGCGCGTTTCCCTGATTCCAACGGTGCAAATGACACTCCAATTCGATTCCGGATGATGAAGTTGTGGCAGAAAGAGTTTGCCTTAGTTCCTTTGAAAATGAGTCATTTTCTCTTAAAAATGGACTTAAAGCCTTTAGAAGTCAAATCACAATCGGAGAAGTCAAAGGCGCGGACTTAAGGAGGCACAACGAAACCCCCGATCAACGATCTCCGAATAAATCACAATTGGGGCAAGCAATTGGCGATATCGGGATGGAGCGGTCGGAACCGGGCAGAGCCGACTTGCGATTGTGATTGGCAGAACCAGAACCCCGGGCCATTGTATGAGCGAGATGTCGATCCGATAGGACCAATGCGATATGCCGATATCGGCGAATCCCCGCTAACGAGACTATTGACAGAGCGATGTGTCGATTGTGATATGGGGATAGGACCGGGTCTATGAACCCGATTTGATAACCTTTGAGATCTGGTTTTTAAGGTTTTGGTCGGAATTATTAGTGTTTGACGGGTTTTTTGTATTATCGTTTTAAACGATAAAAAGACTATTTTAAAGGGTTTGTTGTGCCCACCGACCCTTCCATCTAAACGATCTCTATTATAAACAAAACAACTCCGATTGTTAAGTGACATTGTGTTATAAGACCCAAGGCATGCAACAGTGTATGGGGGAGAGGATTTTTCAGCACACAGTTCGAGGCAGGGGAGCTTTCAGGTGACCGACAGTGCATTTTGTCTGATTTGGGCAAGTTTCATATGTTTTCAACCCCTCTCAATGCCACAGATGCATTGGTGCTGTCCATTTCTCCATCTGAGGTCTCCATTTCACCGCCATTGTCCAAAATGGAGGTATAAGCCGTTTTTACGCCGTAAGGCGTTTCCCTCTGAGATCGATCCCCCATTTTGCCTACGTGTCCTCCTCTGACGCCGTACGATGAAATGTTAGACGATTACAAACACCAGAACCGTCGATCAAAAATGTCACTGAGACGGTCGGGGTAATGAAGAGCGCGGAGTGCCAATCGCCATTCCACATACCGATATTTCTTCCTCTGTTACTCCGGTTTATTGTGTAAATAATATATTCTTCCACATTCTGCGCTGAAAATGGTGTCAAACGACAAGGCCTCCGTCACGAAGGAGCTCAACGATAAGCACAGAAAGCTAAAGCTTCAAGGTCTCATGTTTTTTCTTTGAATAGTTCCGAAAATGTAGTGTGGATTTTGATTTATCTGTAAATGGGCCGAAAGCCCTGGAATTTGCCATCTTATGAAGGATTAATCGGCTGGGTTTATTAGAAATCAAGTATTTTATTGTCGCCGACCGTAATTTTGAACGGTCTTTGTCGAATTTCGATAATTTAGGCCATAGATCTTCTCTTAGATTCCCGGTCTCGACGATCCTGGGCTCGAATTCTTCTTTTTTGGGAGGATTTCTGTTATCTAGGGCCTGAAGTTGTGTTGTTAGGGTTTCTTCTCATTTAGGTTTGTTTCTGTCGATACGCGCACTTCCACGGAGATTGCTTTTGTGCCAAGCGTTTCCCTCTGAGATCGATCCCCCATTTTGCCTACGTGTCCTCCTCTGACGCCGTACGATGAAATGTTAGACGATTACAAACACCAGAACCGTCGATCAAAAATGTCACTGAGACGGTCGGGGTAATGAAGAGCGCGGAGTGCCAATCGCCATTCCACATACCGATATTTCTTCCTCTGTTACTCCGGTTTATTGTGTAAATAATATATTCTTCCACATTCTGCGCTGAAAATGGTGTCAAACGACAAGGCCTCCATCACGAAGGAGCTCAACGATAAGCACAGAAAGCTAAAGCTTCAAGGTCTCATGTTTTTTCTTTGAATAGTTCCGAAAATGTAGTGTGGATTTTGATTTATCTGTAAATGGGCCGAAAGCCCTGGAATTTGCCATCTTATGAAGGATTAATCGGCTGGGTTTATTAGAAATCAAGTATTTTATTGTCGCCGACCGTAATTTTGAACGGTCTTTGTCGAATTTCGATAATTTAGGCCATAGATCTTCTCTTAGATTCCCGGTCTCGACGATCCTGGGCTCGAATTCTTCTTTTTTGGGAGGATTTCTGTTATCTAGGGCCTGAAATTGTGTTGTTAGGGTTTCTTCTCATTTAGGTTTGTTTCTGTCGATACGCGCACTTCCACGGAGATTGCTTTTGTGCCAAAGTAATCCGAATAATATTTCATTGGAATATTAGGTGGTCGTCGTCATCTTTTTAATTGTTGGTTTTGCGGTATGCATTTCCGCCATGAGAGGATCAATTTAAGTCATAAACTTAATTTCAAGTGCAAGCGTGGTTGGGAAATTGGCAACTTTTGACTGGAAAATTTGTTGGTCAAAATGTTGAGTTTATCGGAACGATTTCATGGCAAAAAATGTCGCTGGAGAGCGGGTTAAGTATACATCTCAGAAGCTGTGCCCTGACAGGATTTTTACACATTTTGGAATCTGATTCCTTTGGACAAAGCATGAAGAATTGTAAAGTTCCATTTTAAAGAAACGCTTCAGGTCATTCTTTTTTCTTTCAATGGAATCAATCAATTTTTATTTGCTAAGCGAAACAATTTTGTTCTTTCAATGGAATCAATCAATTTTTATTTGCTAAGCGAAACAATTTTGTTATGTTTTCATACGATTTTAAGGCAATTTCAATTCTTGTTCTTGGCAACTGTTTTAATGCAATTTCAATTCTTGTTCTTGGCTCTTGACAAATACTTATACCTCTGGATTTTGAGTAGACCATACTCTTCAGATCATAAAAAAAAATACTTTTAACAAATACTTATGCTTCTGGATCTGGAGTGACTTACGTATTTAGAAAAATAAACTCTTAACTCATATTAACCAATCAGAAGCAAAATCAAAACCTATTCTGGGCGTACTCGAGTTTAGGGAATTCGTGGAATAACATTTATATGTGTTTATTTATGAAATTTTAGAAACACATACTTCAGCCATTTCTGGCTTGTGGCATACCATACAACATCCATTTTTCTTTACAGTATGAAGCTTGATCGCCCTTCTCATAGCATAAACATCCATACATCATACTTCAGAAATCAGAAAGATTTATTTTTTGGAAATATGAATAATATTAGTTATCACTTGTGTTATTTGGGAATGTAGGTGAAATTATCACTATATACCAAGAAAACCATACCATTTTGAATTATCTGCTGTGATAAATGGTTGATAATGGTGTGTAAGAAGCTGAGTTTTAACTCTGCTGATGATTTACAGTAAGGAGTTAGGCTTTATCTCTTGACAAATACTCATACCTCTGGATGTTGAGTAGACCATACTCTTCAGATCATAAAAAAAATACTTTTAACAAATACTTATGCTTCTGGATCTGGAGTGACTTACGTATTTAGAAAAATAAACTCTTAACTCATATTAACCCATCAGAAGCAAAATCAAAACCTATTCTGGGCGTACTCGAGTTTAGGGAATTCGTGGAATAACATTTATATGTGTTTATTTTTGAAATCTTAGAAACACATACTTCAGCCATTTCTGGCTTGTGGCATACCATACAACATCCATTTTTCTTTACACTATGAAGCTTGATCGCCCTTCTCATAGCATAAACATCCATACATCATACTTCAGAAATCAGAAAGATTTATTTTTTGGAAATATGAATAATATTAGTTATCACTTGTGTTATTTGGGAATGTAGGTGAAATTATCACTATATACCAAGAAAACCATACCATTTTGAATTATCTGCTGTGATAAATGGTTGATAATGGTGTGTAAGAAGCTGAGTTTTAACTCTGCTGATGATTTACAGTAAGGAGTTAGGCTTTAACTCTTGACAAATACTTATACCTCTAGCTTAGGCTTTAACTCTTGACAAATACTTATACCTCTGGATGTTGAGTAGACCATACTCTTCAGATCATAAAAAAAAATACTTTTAACAAATACTTATGCTTCTGGATCTGGAGTGACTTACGTATTTAGAAAAATAAACTCTTAACTCATATTAACCAATCAGAAGCAAAATCAAAACCTATTCTGGGCGTACTCGAGTTTAGGGAATTCGTGGAATAACATTTATATGTGTTTATTTTTGAAATTTTAGAAACACATACTTCAGCCATTTCTGGCTTGTGGCATACCATACAACATCCATTTTTCTTTACAGTATGCAGGTCATTTCAAAAGTGTCTATTGCAGGAGTTGCTATTAAATCTATTGTGTTTCCTTGCAGATTTTATTAGATGACAGTCACTGGAATATAGCCACAGGAAAGCGTGTAGGCCTGCAAACTGTATTGGTAAGACTATATCTTTCTAAATGGGATATGAGGCTTTTGTAAGATCGTTTAATTGGTCCAATCTTCTCCAAATTCAATATTGGTGTTCACTGTCATCATCAGGTGTGAACTTCAGTCCGAACAAAGGAATCATGTTTTTCCCTTGAAAGTATTCACAACAACATTAGAGAAGCCCTGCCTGAGATATGGGAAGAAAAAGATGTAGAGAGCACCAAAAATGTTGTGCGTTCAAGACTAGCAAGTGCAACTATTGAAACTGTTGTCACTGCATAATCCATACCCTCATTGAATAAGGGAATGGTCGACTCGACTAATCCCTTTGGAGCGTTTGTCTCTGGTTAGAGGAAACTCCAATTATCGGTAGTCTTTAAGTTTAAGATTAAACCAGACCCTGTGCTGAAGAACTTGTTATTAAGCATGCCTGAGAGGAAAATTGTAAGATCATATGGATCCCTTCAAATTCTTTATATGATGATAACACATGATGAAGTCGTAGTTTTATTTGGAAATATATAAACATACTTCTCAACCTTTTGTAACTTTGTTGTGTAAAACAGATATTTACAAACAATGAAAAAGTTCATGTTAAAGGTCCTTAACAAGCTAGGGTTGGATGATTACTTTGAAGGCATAATATGCTTTGAGACACTTAACCCTCCTTCAGAAATTACTGAAAGCAATAACGACTTGGATATGCCCACTCATAACTCTACAACCCGGAAGGCACCCATAATTTGTAAGCCCTCAAAAGAGGCCATGAAGCAGGCTCTTCACCTTGCAAATGTTGATCCACAAAGAACGGTATGGGACTAAATATTTTGATGGCCATTTTCTTTCAGCTATCCCTCTTTTCATGAAAATGAATTATATAATCCATTAGCAATCAATATAGGTCTAAATTAAGATTGACTCATTGATGCAGGAGCATCTGGTCGACAGGGCACAGGCCGAGAAGTGGCAGAACAGGTTTCCGAAGAAGATTGGGAGAAGTGACAATTTCTACAGAAGGACAGCAAGACTGTCTTAGTCTTTTCATTATTATCATTTTTGCTCTTAAGGACCAGACTACAGCATTTAGTGATTAGTTTAAGTGACTTGTTAATTTGTTTCTGTTACCATTGTAATAACCGGTCCTAACTATAAATGTTAAGGGCTTGGTATAGATTTTGAATTAAGATTATTAGACTAATTAGGAACAGACCATAAATTACTGTAGACATCAAACTGTTGCGAGACAGCAAGCACAGGTAAACCCAAAATAGCCAAACCATGTAACTGAAGTAACCGCCAGATAACTATAAGCTGGAACTAACTAACAGTTACCTAACCACTGAGTTATGGTATAAAAAGCGGAGGAAAATACATGTAAAGGGTTCTGGAGTACGATATAGAAATAAGAGAAGCAACAGAGAATTATTTTTCCTTCATATATATTTCTTTCAGTGCATCCTAACTAGCTTACAGTCTGTGATTCAATGTCCTCAAAATATATTTTGCACCCACAGAAATTCCTGTAAATGTATCTATTTTGAATGCGAACCGTGACAGCATTCCACACAACATCCACGCACAGAACATTCTATTTCTAACTACTGAATACATCCATTCATTGCAAAGTCATTTTACAATCAAATTTCATTAAGTCGAGAGACAAGTGCACGCATACGTACAGTTCTGTTCATTATAAAAATCTGCAGGTCAAACAGTGACAGGGTAACTACAAAATACAGACGTCCCATAACCAGCGAAGCGAATTCAAGTGAAGAACAACAGAAAACGAGCAGTCAAGCCAGAAAGAGCCACGGCCCCAAACCACAGGTAAGCAACCGTGCCGAATTTCAAAAAAACAATTATTACATTTGCGGTGTGAACAAAATCTTTAACTAGACATAACATTGCCAACGGCCGAGTAAGCGAGGGTTCATACGATTAAACAAGCACGACTGTGGAATGACCTATTGACGGAGAGCAAAGGACTGTAACAGTTATTTACATTTGCCACGAAAACCCTCTGAAGATTACAGTGTGGGTCGAAACCCTTAACTACTTGACTCATTACCAAAACACAGACACCCATGGCAAACAAATCTTGTGCAGACCAAAAGACACGGAAAGAGGAGAAATAGAAACAGAGCTACCCGAAAAGACAAGCTGTCGAATCCCCTGCAAGGCCACGGAACCGGTTACCTGCAACCACCGTGACAAACAGCGTTAGGCCGCGGCATAAGCAAGATTGTGAAAAAGAGAATAAGCCATGAGAGCCGAACAAGCAGAATAGAAGAAAGAGATAGGGCCTTACCAGTTGTAACCAGGTCCATCAACTGCTGAAAGCTCAGAGATAACCTAACCACAGAGGAGCTGTGAAGGGTTAGGCGAGCGTTCAAGTTGGAAACATAAATGTATAGCATGCAACAATTTCTTACCTGAATCGACGGAGTTGAGCGATGACTTGGAGCCAGAGACGAAGCTGCAACTGTGAGCTTCCCACCGAGACGGAGTTGAAGTGTTGAACAGAACCCATTAACAGAACTGAATGCCATAACAGAGTCACAGAAAGCGGAGTGTTACAGAGAGAGGCAGAATTCATAGACAGAAAACAAACACCGGGACAGAGTCACAAAGGGCGAGAAGTTGCAGAGGAAACCGAGCTCATGCACAGAGCCGAACACCAACATAACCACAGAGCCCAACAAACAGCGCAAATGACCGAAAGACCGCGAATAATCTGGAGTAAAGGCAAGTGAGTTAGGGTTTTGTCAAATCCCAAGGCGGACAGGTGGTGCGTGGAGAGGCAGAGAGGTACATGCGGGTTGATTAAATATCAACTGTCCATTAATTACACAATCGCAAATATCCCATTGCAATACAATCACACAAGGTCCACGTAAGGAGTGGAGGAGAAGGCCACGTGGGCTGGGTACCCATCAATTGGTATCAGAGCAGTTTTTCTTGAGTAAGAGAAGATGGCAGAAGGACAAGTGCCAAGACGAGGACGTGGAAGAGGTGCACGAAGAGGAGCAGATGAAGGATTACGAGAACAAATTAGAGTTCTTACAGCTCGCTTGGAAGCAGTAGAAGCGGGTAGACGAAGAGACCCAGAACTGGGAGACACCAGTGAAGAAGAGGTGATGACAGCTGCAGAAGGGTCTGATGAGGAAGCTCCAGAATTGAGATTGCTGCGACAGGTTTTGATGGCCAGCAGCAAACCAAAGACAGAAATTTCAAATTATGATGGCAGTCTGTCTGCAGAAGTCCTGTTGGACTGGATAAGCGAACTGGACAAATATTTCGAAAATGAAGAAGTCAGTGAGGATAAGAGGGTTAAGTTCGCTGCCACTAAGTTGAAGGGACACGCACTATTATGGTGGGACAGTGTCCAAGCAGACAGAAAGAAGCTGAACAAGACGCCGATACGATTATGGTCTCGGATGATAGCGAAGTTGAAGGGCAGATTTCTGCCGAAAGATTACCAGGTGGAATTATATCGGCGAGTTCAGAGTCTAAGACAAAAAGGAATGACAGTTAGAGAATATACAGAAGAATTTTACAGAGTAAATTTACGTGCTAGCTACACTGATGATAACCCAGAAAAGACAGCAAGGTACGTAAATGGATTAAGGATGGAGATACTAGATGAGATTAGTATTCTTTCTCCCCGGAATATTGAAGAAGCCTTTCAGAGCGCTGTTAAGGCGGAGGAAAAGATTAACAGAAAACAGAATAACAGAAGAGGGAGAGGAAGTAGCAGAGGACGTGGACAGTCCTACGGAAGAGGTAAGAGTGCTGCAAACAGCGAAGAAAGCAGCAGTTCAAAAGCTTCAGGGACGACTGAGAAAGGAGATAGCACCAGAGGAGGACGGTCATACCAGAGAGGAAGAGGATATGGCCGCGGAAGAGGGGCGAATGTCCAGTGCTACAGGTGCCACAAGTGGGGGCACAGAGCCTTTGAATGTCCAGAAGCTGAACAAGCTGGTCAGAGGGGAACGCTGATGGCACAGCCTGAGGAAGCTGAAGCACAACCCCGGGAAGTGGAGGACATGGCAGAAACGGGGGAAGCTTTAATTTTGAATAAAGTGTTGATAAAGCCAACCAAGGAAGTGGCTGAGACAACTCAGAGGAAGGCACTGTTCCGGACAGTTTGTAAGTCGCATGGAAAGTGCTGTAAGGTAATTATAGATAGCGGAAGCACTGACAACTTGGTAGCCACGGAAATGGTGGAAAAGTTGGGGTTGAAGCGGATGAAGCACCCCACACCTTATAAGGTGTCGTGGCTGCAGAAAGGACACCAGTTGTTGGTCGATGAACAATGTGAAGTGGAGTTTCGTATTGGCAAGTATCACGACACAGTGGTCTGTGATGTCATGCCAATGGATGTGTGTCACATACTGCTCGGAAGGCCATGGCAGTATGACAGGAAGGTGACACACGATGGCAAAACAAATTGTTATAAATTTACAAAGGATGGGGTCAAACATACTCTTGTACCCATCAAAGAGGAAGATGTGGCTGAATCCAGTGGGACAAAAGCATTATTACTTGGAGGAAAGCAGTATATAAAACAGATTGGAAAAAATGAGATTAATTTAGCAGTGGTAAGGAGAATGAAGCCAGTATTGCTGAGCGTGGAAAGGACAGAATTACCTAAGGAGATCCAGGAACTGTTAGAAGAATTCGATGAAATTGCGGCTGAGGAGTTACCTGATAAGTTACCTCCCAAGAGGAGCATCAGCCACCATATTGACTTTATACCCGGATCAAGCCTACCGAATAAAGCAGCATACAGAATGAGCCCCAAGGACAATGAGGAGGTACGCAAGCAAGTACAGGAATTGTTAGACAAGGGACTGATCAGAGAGAGTTTGAGCCCCTGTGCGGTACCTACGGTCCTTGCGCCCAAGAAGGGGGGAGAATGGCGAATGTGCACAGATTCGCGGGCCATAAACAAGATCACCATTCGATACAGGTTTCCCTTGCCTAGAATGGATGATATGATGGACTGCCTTAGTGGGGCAGCGTATTTTACTAAGATCGATCTGAAAAGTGGGTACCATCAGATCAGGATAAGAGAGGGAGATGAGTGGAAGACAGCCTTCAAGACCAACGAAGGACTGTACGAATGGCTGGTCATGCCATTTGGATTGAGTAATGCTCCAAGCACTTTTATGAGGTTGATGAACGAAATGTTAAAAGAGTTTATAGGAAAATTTGTAATAGTCTATCTGGATGATATTTTGATTTTCAGCAGGACGAGAGGAGAACACCTTCAGCACATCCGAAGGGTGTTCGAAAAGCTGCAGCAGAACAAACTGCTGGTAAATTTAAAGAAATGTACTTTCTTGCAGAAGGAGTTGATTTATCTGGGATTCGTGGTAGCAGAGAATGAGTTAAAGATGGATCCAGAAAAGATTGAAGCGATCATGAGTTGGCCGTCACCCAAGAGTTTGTTCGAGGTACGTAGTTTTCACGGTTTAGCAAGTTTTTACCGGAAGTTTATCAGGAATTTTAGTGAAATCTGCGCACCCATGTTGGAGACCATCAAGAAGGCCAGTCAACCTTTTTGCTGGACTAAGGCGGCAGAAAACAGTTTCCAACTCCTGAAGCGTAAAATAACGGAAAGGCCAATCTTGAGACTGCCCGATTTCAGCAAACCTTTTCAGGTTCGGTGTGATGCCAGCGGGACAGCTATTGGCGCTGTACTCAGTCAAGAGGACAGACCAGTGGCATTCTTTAGTGAAAAGCTGAATGAGAGTCGGCAGAAGTATTCGTCATATGATAAGGAATTTTATGCAGTGGTTCAAGCCTTGAAACATTGGAGGCACTACTTGCTGGGGAATGAGTTCGTTTTGTTCTCTGATAATTCTGCTTTGCAGTATATAACTCAGCAGCACAAACTGAACCATAAACATGCCAAGTGGGTGGAGTACCTACAGAGTTTCACCTTTGTGTTGAAGCACATAAGTGGGCAGGCCAATAAAGTGGCGGATGCTTTGAGTAGAAGAGCCCTGCTCTTACAGGAAAGTGGCATACAGGTGATGGGATTTGAATACTTGAAAGATTTATACCAGATGGACACGGATTTCAAAGAGGCTTTTGAAGCATGCCAGAATCCCGTATTAAGAAATACAAGCCCATGGCTAGATTACAATCTGCAGGAGGGATTGTTGTTTCGAGGGGGACAGCTGTGTGTTCCAGATTGTTCGATGAGGGAAAATCTGGTGAGAGAAAAGCACAGTGGCGGACTAGCGGGACATTTTGGCGTCAATAAGACAGTGGAGCAGCTCGCGCATTTTTATTACTGGCCAAGGATGAATCGAGACGTACAACGATATATAACCAGGTGTAAAATCTGCCAACTAGCAAAGGGACACAGCCAGAACACGGGGCTGTATACACCTCTACCTGTTCCAAGCAGACCGTGGGATTCAGTCAGCATTGATTTTGTCCTAGGATTGCCTAGAACACAGAGGGGGTATGATTCGGTGATGGTAGTGGTGGACAGGTTTTCAAAGATGGCTCATTTCATTCCTTGCCGGAAGACAAGCGACGCCACGAACGTGGCACATCTTTTCTTTACAGAAGTAGTTCGACTACATGGCTTACCAAAAACCATTGTTTCAGACAGGGATGTGAAATTTACAGGACATTTTTGGCGCACCCTGTGGAAAAAGCTGGGCACACAATTAAACTTCAGCTCTGCGTATCACCCGCAGACTGATGGACAGACAGAGGTGGTAAACAGGAGTTTGGGCAACTTATTACGCAGCTTGACGGGAGAAAACTCACGTTTGTGGGACCGAGCTCTTGCGCAGGCAGAATTCGCTTATAACGATTCGCCAAACAGGAGTACCGGCCTTAGCCCATTTCAAATCTTGTATGGTATGCACCCGCGAGGAATACATGAGTTACGAGATTTGGGACAGCTAGAAAGAAGGAGTGCAGACGGGGAGGATTTTGCAGAAGCAATGAGTGAGCTGCATGAAAAGGTCAAGACGAGACTACAGGATAGCACGCAGAAATATAAACAACATGCAGACATAAGGCGGCGAGAGGTAAACTTTGAAATTGGGGACGAAGTCCTTGCACATTTGCGCCGGGAACGGTTTCCTAAAGGCACGTACAACAAACTGAAGTTTAAAAAAATCGGCCCATGTAAAATTCTGCGAAAATTCTCAGCAAATGCATATGAAATTCAGCTGCCACCTGATATAGGCATATCACCCATATTCAATGTGGTAGACCTGTTTCCATACCATGCCCAAGTAGAGGAAGGACGAGTGGTACAGCCACAACGGGACACCCAGTTCGAGGACAATCTTTGGAAGAAACAGTTACCATCGGTCAAGACTCATGAGATAGAAGGAATCATCAGCACGCAGGTGGCCAAAAAGACACGCAGAAAGGAATATCTGCGTTATCTCGTTAAATGGAAGGACCGTCCAATGGAGGACAGTTCTTGGCTTGACGAGATGCAGATCCGAAAAGCAGGTTACTCGGTGGAAGAACTCATGGAACGGAGCCATGAGAACTCTCTTTTACCCCGGCAGCCTGATGCAGGAGCATCTGGTCGACAGGGCACAGGCCGAGAAGTGGCAGAACAGGTTTCCGAAGAAGATTGGGAGAAGTGACAATTTCTACAGAAGGACAGCAAGACTGTCTTAGTCTTTTCATTATTATCATTTTTGCTCTTAAGGACCAGACTACAGCATTTAGTGATTAGTTTAAGTGACTTGTTAATTTGTTTCTGTTACCATTGTAATAACCGGTCCTAACTATAAATGTTAAGGGCTTGGTATAGATTTTGAATTAAGATTATTAGACTAATTAGGAACAGACCATAAATTACTGTAGACATCAAACTGTTGCGAGACAGCAAGCACAGGTAAACCCAAAATAGCCAAACCATGTAACTGAAGTAACCGCCAGATAACTATAAGCTGGAACTAACTAACAGTTACCTAACCACTGAGTTATGGTATAAAAAGCGGAGGAAAATACATGTAAAGGGTTCTGGAGTACGATATAGAAATAAGAGAAGCAACAGAGAATTATTTTTCCTTCATATATATTTCTTTCAGTGCATCCTAACTAGCTTACAGTCTGTGATTCAATGTCCTCAAAATATATTTTGCACCCACAGAAATTCCTGTAAATGTATCTATTTTGAATGCGAACCGTGACAGCATTCCACACAACATCCACGCACAGAACATTCTATTTCTAACTACTGAATACATCCATTCATTGCAAAGTCATTTTACAATCAAATTTCATTAAGTCGAGAGACAAGTGCACGCATACGTACAGTTCTGTTCATTATAAAAATCTGCAGGTCAAACAGTGACAGGGTAACTACAAAATACAGACGTCCCATAACCAGCGAAGCGAATTCAAGTGAAGAACAACAGAAAACGAGCAGTCAAGCCAGAAAGAGCCACGGCCCCAAACCACAGGTAAGCAACCGTGCCGAATTTCAAAAAAACAATTATTACATTTGCGGTGTGAACAAAATCTTTAACTAGACATAACATTGCCAACGGCCGAGTAAGCGAGGGTTCATACGATTAAACAAGCACGACTGTGGAATGACCTATTGACGGAGAGCAAAGGACTGTAACAGTTATTTACATTTGCCACGAAAACCCTCTGAAGATTACAGTGTGGGTCGAAACCCTTAACTACTTGACTCATTACCAAAACACAGACACCCATGGCAAACAAATCTTGTGCAGACCAAAAGACACGGAAAGAGGAGAAATAGAAACAGAGCTACCCGAAAAGACAAGCTGTCGAATCCCCTGCAAGGCCACGGAACCGGTTACCTGCAACCACCGTGACAAACAGCGTTAGGCCGCGGCATAAGCAAGATTGTGAAAAAGAGAATAAGCCATGAGAGCCGAACAAGCAGAATAGAAGAAAGAGATAGGGCCTTACCAGTTGTAACCAGGTCCATCAACTGCTGAAAGCTCAGAGATAACCTAACCACAGAGGAGCTGTGAAGGGTTAGGCGAGCGTTCAAGTTGGAAACATAAATGTATAGCATGCAACAATTTCTTACCTGAATCGACGGAGTTGAGCGATGACTTGGAGCCAGAGACGAAGCTGCAACTGTGAGCTTCCCACCGAGACGGAGTTGAAGTGTTGAACAGAACCCATTAACAGAACTGAATGCCATAACAGAGTCACAGAAAGCGGAGTGTTACAGAGAGAGGCAGAATTCATAGACAGAAAACAAACACCGGGACAGAGTCACAAAGGGCGAGAAGTTGCAGAGGAAACCGAGCTCATGCACAGAGCCGAACACCAACATAACCACAGAGCCCAACAAACAGCGCAAATGACCGAAAGACCGCGAATAATCTGGAGTAAAGGCAAGTGAGTTAGGGTTTTGTCAAATCCCAAGGCGGACAGGTGGTGCGTGGAGAGGCAGAGAGGTACATGCGGGTTGATTAAATATCAACTGTCCATTAATTACACAATCGCAAATATCCCATTGCAATACAATCACACAAGGTCCACGTAAGGAGTGGAGGAGAAGGCCACGTGGGCTGGGTACCCATCACTCATCTAGGTAAAATAGAAATTTTATACCAAATCTCCCTTGGTACACAAATAAGGATAGCTAGCATCTGTGCTTTGGCCCAGTGTGAGGGCCCAGGGTTATCTATATGTTTTTTAAAATGGCCATCTTGGCTAAGATCTGCTTTCAACAATTACCACAGAGAGTGGATACACCATCGATTATGTTAAAGACAAATGGATTGAAATGAAATACAAAACAAGGAAGCTTGATCGCCCTTCTAAGATCTGCTTTCAACAATTACCACAGAGAGTGGATACACCATCGATTATGTTAAAGACAAATGGATTGAAATGAAATACAAAACAAGGAAGCTTGATCGCCCTTCTCATAGCTTAAACATCCATACATCATACTTCAGAAATCAGAAAGATTTATTTTTTGGAAATATGAATAATATTAGTTATCACTTGTGTTATTTGGGAATGTAGGTGAAATTATCACTATATACCAAGAAAACCATACCATTTTGAATTATCTGCTGTGATAAATGGTTGATAATGGTGTGTAAGAAGCTGAGTTTTAACTCTGCTGATGATTTACAGTAAGGAGTTAGGCTTTAACTCTTGACAAATACTTATACCTCTGGATGTTGAGTAGACCATACTCTTCAGATCATAAAAAAAAATACTTTTAACAAATACTTATGCTTCTGGATCTGGAGTGACTTACGTATTTAGAAAAATAAACTCTTAACTCATATTAACCAATCAGAAGCAAAATCAAAACCTATTCTGGGCGTACTCGAGTTTAGGGAATTCGTGGAATAACATTTATATGTGTTTATTTTTGAAATTTTAGAAACACATACTTCAGCCATTTCTGGCTTGTGGCATACCATACAACATCCATTTTTCTTTACAGTATGCAGGTCATTTCAAAAGCGTCTATTGCAGGAGTTGCTATCAAATCTATTGTGTTTCCTTGCAGATTTTATTTGATGACAGTCACTGGAATATAGCCACAGGAAAGCGTGTAGGCCTGCAAACTGTATTGGTAAGACTATATCTTTCTAAATGGGATCTGAGGCTTTTGTAAGATCGTTTAATTGGTCCAATCTTCTCAAAATTCAATATTGGTGTTCACTGTCAATATCAGGTGTGAACTTCAGTCCGAACAAAGGAATCATGTTTTTCCCTTGAAAGTATTCACAACAAAATTAGAGAAGCCCTGCCTGAGATATGGGAAGAAAAAGATGTAGAGAGCACCAAAAATGTTGTGCGTTCAAGACTAGCAAGTGCAACTATTGAAACTGTTGTCACTGCATAATCCATACCCTCATTGAATAAGGGAATGGTGGACTCGACTAATCCCTTTGGAGCGTTTGTCTCTGGTTAGAGGAAACTCCAATTATCGGTAGTCTTTAAGTTTAAGATTTAAGTTTAAGCTAAACAGTTTTTGATAAAAGAAAAATTACAATAAATTCCATTGATTTGACTTGCATTGTTTAGGTTGTTTGGAATACCATATATTGCTTTTGGTAAAAAACAGTGTCTTTCTTCACCCACTGGAATCAAATATTTCTTATACAACTTTTTTCATGGAGGATTTCCATATGAGAATCTTAAACCAGACCCTGTGCTGAAGAACTTGTTATTAAGCATGCCTGAGAGGAAAATTGTAAGATCATATGCATCCCTTCAAATTCTTTATATGATGATAACACATGATGAAGTCGTAGTTTTATTTGGAAATATACAAACATACTTCTCAACCTTTTGTAACTTTGTTGTGTAAAACAGATATTTACAAACAATGAAAAAGTTCATGTTAAAGGTCCTTAACAAGCTAGGGTTGGATGATTACTTTGAAGGCATAATATGCTTTGAGACACTTAACCCTCCTTCAGAAATTACTGAAAGCAATAACGACTTGGATATGCCCACTCATAACTCTACAACCCGGAAGGCACCCATAATTTGTAAGCCCTCAAAAGAGGCCATGAAGCAGGCTCTTCACCTTGCAAATGTTGATCCACAAAGAACGGTATGGGACTAAATATTTTGATGGCCATTTTCTTTCAGCTATACCTCTTTTCATGAAAATGAATTATATAATCCATTAGCAATCAATATAGGTCTAAATTAAGATTGACTCATCTAGGTAAAATAGAAATTTTATACCAAATCTCCCTTGGTACACAAATAAGGATAGCTAGCATCTGTGCTTTGGCCCAGTGTGAGGGCCCAGGGGTATCTATACGTTTTTTAAAATGGCCATCTTGGCTAAGATCTGATTTCAACAATTACCACAGAGAGTGGATACACCATCGCTTATGTTAAAGACAAATGGATTGAAATGAAATACAAAACAAGGAAGCTTGATCGCCCTAGGAAGCTTGAAATACAAAACAAGGAAGCTTGAAATGAAATACAAAACAAGGAAAGCCCCAGGTGTGATTACTTGTTAACATGTCTGAAGAAGTTCTATCTACAAGAATTTTAATTTGCGGCAATGGCCTGATATTAACCAAATGTATATTGATAACCGTTAACATTGAGGGAGCCCCATTGGCCTTAAGCTATACAGGCTGAGTTTATTTGGAACTGAAACTGCCCATAACGGGTTTATTCTATTATGCTTCTGTATAGATTCTGAGTTTTGTTTCTTGATTATTGAATATACTTAAATAGGATTTCATCCTTTAAATTATCACAGTTGAAAGGCACTTTGTCTATGGTTTATGCTATGCTCATAAGGAAAAATTAGTCTTCCATTTCTCTTGATTTAATGTAGTATAACTATCTTGTTTCTGAAATTTTCACCTTTTAATAAACATAACTCTGCTATTTTTCCTTCCAGTCACCGAGGGCAATGGAATGTCGTGGTGGCAAGTCTTCAGCCCAACCCACAGCATTTCAGTTCTTAATTCAAACTCACATAATCATTTTTATACTGGGACCGACTCTATACTGGCTCACAAATTTTACGCACAATTTTTGGAACAGGATTTTATGGTCATGTTTTGGCTGCAAAACAAGCTGCTCAAGAAAATCATTCCCTGTTCTTTATTCTTGAAACTCCACATAGAGACGGTCAAGGTGGTGAATTAGGCACCAATAGTGAACATGATTCCAAGCAGGATGTACCAAATAAAAGTGCCATAAAACCCTTAGCAGAGATAGCTCAGGGCAGTGGCCTTTTGGGAAAAATGACACCATCACCAGGTGACATGGCTTCAAGTGTTCCCATGGGCTCACAGAGGCATATCTTGGCCAGTCCACTTCACTCTTCTGCCCTAAAGGCTTTAGCCTCATCGGCTTTCACATCGCAAAATTTATTGGCACTGGATTCGGGATCAAATTGTGCTTCCACTGCAAGTTCTGCCTCTTCTTCTGCAGGTTGTGACTTCCGTGATGTGGATCAAATTCCTGCGTTTGCACATTCTTTCTATTCCTTACTTGTAGATTTGCATGATATGTTTAACAATCTTCCTGCCCTAGAAAGGGCATTAGTTTGTGTTCGGAAGATGCTTCTTGAGGTGGAGAAAGGCAAAGAGGTGGATTGCGAAGTGTTATCTCATGTTAACAAGTTTCGGATTGCTGTTGAGGGACTCAGAGTTGCTCTGAATTCTAAGGCACGTAGTCCTCTTAAGCAAGAGCAAAAGCTCCCGAAAGATGCAGACTTCTATGAGCTTCCTTATGAAGACAAGTGCCATGCTCTGTTTGCCCAAGCCCTGAAAAGACAGGCTAAAGATTTTGGAACAGTAGTTGCAATTGTCGACGCCAGTAGCTTCGCTGGAATTAGAAGTTATTGGAATACTTCTTTGCCCCGAGACGTGGCCGACTTAGCTGACAATTGTTTTATATCTGATACTTTTGACGATGCTTCTGAAGGGGAAGATCCAAAGAGAAGAAATGTGCTTGGAGGAAAACCTGTAGTAGCAGTCGGTGCAGGAGCAGCAACTGTTGTGGGTGTAACCTCATTTTCAAAAATTGTTCCTGTTTCAACTATAGCGAAGATGGTCACCTTTAAAGTTCCTACTATTGTGAAATTTGGCCTACTGCAAACAAAGAGAACTGCAGCTGTTACCTTAGGAAAAGTTTTCACTCCTGCTAAACTTCTAGCTCCAGCTTCTAAGGGAATTATTCCTGGGAAAATAGGCTTTGGTTATGGAGTTCATGTTCCTGCTACTGCGAAGACAGCAGCTGCAGCAGAAAAGCTCCGAGCTGCAACTCACAGTGTTATAGCAGCTGCTGAACGGTCGAGCTTGTCAGCTATGAGAACAGCCTTTTATGGTATCATGCGTAAAAGACATGGAAAGGCAACTGGAGGTACTCCTTGGGTAAGCTTTGGTGGCAGCATTCTGGCTTGTACAGGGCTTTTAGCTTTCGGGGATGGGATAGAATGTGCTGTTGAATCTGCTCATGCAATGCCTACAATAGCCCGATTAGGACGTGGCCTTGAAAAGTTGCGACATGCATCCCAAGTTGTGCACCAGATGGATTCTGCACAGGCATGGGAAACAGTTTACAATTCATTGTATAATCTTCATAACAAGAAATGATCTGTCTGAACATATTCTTACTTAAGATTACCGTGAGACTGAAACAAAGCTTCGTTCTTTATTAAATGTGCACAAAATTCATACTCTAGGGCAAGCTATATCTATGGTCAGGTGGGGAAAGTGGAATAAAATGGCAGCAAGGGATTAAAGTTAATACTATTGCGGCAATGATTTCCAACCTTGGAGTCTATTAAATCTGTCAAATACTGTAAATATACGAGGCTCAGAATTGATTTTGAGAAAGCTTGAAGTGACAATAAACTTGTGTATACATGCTCTTGGAGGTTCTGAAACTAATGCAACAACAGATATAACTAGCATTTTTGGCCCTTGCGTATGTTACTTAAGAACATGCTGTGACATGTGGTGCGTCTGCTAAGGCAGAGATGTTTATGGTAATGGAGTGGCGCTTTTGGAATTACTTGCCACCTCTGGCAAGAAGTCTTTGGATCCATCGTTTTCTTGCTATGGGAATAGATGCAACATCATTGCTTGGGCATGCATGCTTGTTAACGAAGGTAGGGAACATGAGGTTTTCACCCCTGGCTTACGGGACACAGCGCCTCGTGAAGATCTCAAAATCACTTCACCTTGCTATAATGTGTCCTGTAGATATACTTTCGGCTTCTCCTTCACTGAGGCAACTTGTGAAGCGCTTAACACAATTACAACATCCTGCACTGAGCTAGTCATGGCCGTTCCATATTTTTTTCCGAGTATGGAATTCAAGGCTGAGAATCCAGTCCTTTCAATTCTAATACATCCAGTCTCCTGACCAAACTTGGGCTTAATTTTTTCAAATGATTGGAGCAGATGCTTTAAAGATATGAAAGCTCCTTCACCAGTTTCTTGAAAATCATTATACTTGGCGATGCTTACTGGCTATAGTACCTTGCACATGTAATGAATCAAAATTACGAGCAATCTACTCCTCCTGTTTGGTACCTTGCACATGTAATGAATCAAAATTACGAGCAATCTACTCCTCCTGTTTGGTGTTACAGTTGCCACAGAGGGTTTCTTTTAGTGTTTTTATTCTCTTCCCAAAATGTCCATGTTTTTGAATTCCCAAAGAAAACATACCATAAGGGTGCAATTGTTCATAAGTTTATGTCCATCCCAGTTTGCCCCTTTATAAAATAATTAATAAATGAAAAGCTGCTAATCTTTTGGATACGTGAATGTCTCATATGGATGTGCTTCTACTGTTAAGCCTGTTGACCCATAGGCTTTTGGTCCTATTAAAATTTAAAACCCATACATATGAATTCTCAGCTTAGGAATTATGAGGTTGCATGACTAGATTTCTCTTTATTTGCATGCAAGCTGCATTGTCAAATTAAATGGATCAGTTGCATTGCTTAGTGAACTCTAATACTGTAGACAGTAATACTTAATTACAATTGTTGGAAACACTGAGAGATGGGGTTAATCAGTGTTTCATTACAATTAACAATTTTTTGCTTAGTGAACTCTAATACTGTAGACAGTAATACTTAATTACAATTGTTTGTTGGAAATACTGAGAGATGGGGTTAATCAGTGTTTCATTACAATTAACAATTTTTTAGCTTTGAAAACATTTAATACACCTAAATTATGAAACAAATATAATATAAGAAACACTTAGAATGCTTTTCAAAACAGTCTTCAACTTATTTAATACACCTAAATTATGAAACAGATATTTTATAAGAAACACTTGAATGCTTTTCAAAAACAATCTTCAACTTATTACAACACTTGTGAGGACACCACTCCTCTGTAAGCACCGACTTACAAAATTAGCAGATCCAACCTGTCAAGAAGATGAGGACACCAATCCTTAGTAAGAACCAATTTACTATTTTTGTAGGTACCAACCTACAGGAGACTCCAATCTCCTCAGCTGAGCACCAACTCAGCGATTTGTAGGCACTAACCTATTTTTTCAAAATATTTCACTTTTCCTGGTTCCCACAAATTGCCTTTCTTTACTAAGGGTTGTCACCCAACAATGCCACTCTCAAGTTTGCACCTTCAATCCTGGTCACAGCCACTTGTCCTTCTTCTTTGTCCTGCTTTCTGGTCCTTGACTTGTGGTTAATCCTTGTTTTTCCTTATTGTTTCTGATCTGTTCCTCTTGACCTATTCAACCCCAATTCTTCTGCCCTAGTCACCATGAAGTCTTCACTTCATCCACTTCTGCGTGTAACACACCTGCCTCATACTGAAACATAACTCGGACTCCTCAACTTTACCTCCTGAACAGAACTCGGCCAGACTTTGCCCTCTTCAACAGAACTCGGGTAGGACAGCGAACTAGCCTCCACAAAAAGCCAGAACTCGGCCTGCAACTAGCCCTTAAAAGAGACTGAAACTCAACAACATCTGGACTTGAACTACACAGGGCTGAAACATGGCCTCCACAGGGCTAAAACTCGGCCTTCAAAACAGAGTTCGGTCTCCTAAATATCCAGCAGAAGTAACACTGAATTTGGCCTCAGAACTGTGCTATAGAAAGACCTCCAACAGGGCTAGGGCTTGGTTTCCTTAACTGCTGAACTTGGCCCTAAACACACCAAAACTTTAGCCCTCAAGACAGGCCTTCAAGATACCAGAACTCGCTCTCAACATTAGTCCCTGAACTTGGATTCAATAGGGCCACAACTTGGCCTCATCAACAGGCCTGAGACTTGGACTGAACAAGGCTGCATCTTGGCCTCTTCAACAGGCCGGAAATTTATCCTTAACAAAACTGTAATTCAGCTCTTAAGATACCAGCACTCTGCCCTTAAAACACACTTCAAACAACCAGAAACCCGTCCCAAAAAATTATGCTAAAAACCTTCCCAACTCGGCTTCCTTGCTACTCCTCAAACTTGGCTCTCCTTCAGTTCAGATCTGTGGTCTGTCTCAGACCTAATTCTTCACTCAACCAAGTTTTCCAGCCTTAAAATGAGCCACACATGTGGCCTTAAAAAGACCTCCAACAGGGCTAGGGCTTGATCTCCGTGACTGCTGAACTTGGCCCTCGACACATCAGAACTTCAGCCCTCAAGACAGGCCTTGAAGATACCAGAACTCGGCCTCAACATTAGTCCTTGATCTCGGCTTCAACAGGGCTGCAATTTGGCCTCTTCAACAAGCCTCAGACTAGCCCTCAACAGGGCTGCATCTCAGCCTCTTTAACAGGCCTGAAATTTGGCCTTAATGAAACTGTACTTCAGCTTTTAATATACCTGCACTCTGCCCTTAAAACATACTTCAAGCAACCAGAAACCCTTCCCAAAAAATTATGCCAAAAACCTTCCCAGCTGGGCTTCCTTGCTACTCCTCAAACTTAGCTCTCCTTCAGTTCGGATCTGTGGTCTGTCTCAGACCTAATTCTTCACACAACCCAATTTTTCAGTGTTAAAATGGGCCACACATCTCACCTTAAAAAGATCTCCAAAAGGGCTAGGGATTGGTCTCCTTAACTGCTGAACTTGGCCATCAACACACCAGAACTTCAACCCTCAAGATACCAAATCTCGTCCTCAACGTTAATCCCTGAACTCAGTTTCAACGGGGCTGCAACTTGGTCTCTTGAACAGGTCTGAGACTTGGCCTCAACAAGGCTGCATCTCAGCCTCTTCAAGGGACCTGAAATTCAGCCTTAACAAAACTGTAATTCAGCTTTTAATAGACCAGCACTCTGCCCTTGAAACTTGCTTCAAACAAGCAGAAACCCTTCCCAAAATATTATGCCAAAAACATTCCCAACTCGGCTTCCTTGCTACTCCTCAAACTTCAGTTCGGATCTGTGGTCTGTCTCAGACCTAATTCTTCACACAACCGAGTTTTTCAGCCTTAAATGAGACATTGACTTGCTCTTGCGGCTCAACCGAGGACATAGAAAGCAGGATGCATAGTTGGGGTCACCAATTTGGATTCATCTCTCTTAGGAGCTTCCATGTCTAACACCAAAGTAAGCCCAATGACAAGATAGAGTTTGATGGTTATTAGTTAGGAGGATGACCATCAATAATTTCCACCATATTCTCATTCCTAGGGCCAGAAGTGAAAAGGTATCACCTTATTCCTTTTTGTCTTGTGAAGTAAATATTTCTATTGCCTGATAACATAGGGTTACATTTTAGCGTTGATACAGTCTTCCATTGGACAGGCCCAACCAGATACAAAATTTCAGTCTTTTCAAAAGAGTTTTAGTCCAAAAACTAGCCTTGTTGACTATATCTAGAAGTCTAAAAAATGTAACTAGGCCTCTAGGGCCTGTAAGGAACTGAAAAAACAAAAATGTTGCATGAGGATAAACAAACTAATTGAGAAAACCATCATGAGGAGTGATCAGATTCAGTGGCTTTTACTTGTATGGGCTACTTATTGCTGCCGAGAGAGCAACTTGGTTTTGGAGGGATGACCATGTGCCTTTCAATGTGTCAAAGCCTTTGATCTATTGCTGCCAATTGTCTTTGCATACGATCCAAGGAGAGAAGCTTCCTGGAGAGCAGCCTGGTTCTAGAAGGATGCCCATGTGCCTTTCAATTTGTCCAAGCCTCTGAACCATAAACACTAATTGTCTTCACATACGATCTAGGGAGAGAAGCATGTCCTCTCTGGTTGCATTTTTTCAAGGAGAACCCTACCAAGGAAAAATTTCAGGTGCCAGTGGATGTCCACAGTGTACATATATTGGTTGTATCTTCCTCGAGTATGATCAATGTTGGTCATCCACTATGCAACCTCAGCCAAAACTTCGGAATCAGTGAGGGTGCACTGCTCATTTTCCAACTCTCGTTTAAGCTGAATCAATTCATCTTGAATTGGCTGCAGTGTAAGTTCCCTAAACCTGGCTGCTGAGCTTTCTACTCTCGTTTGGGCCTTGGCGAAGCCACGCTCCTGGTAATGAGTCGCACCTAAGCGGACTGAGCATGTTGATGCAGCATGTCTTGCTGCTCAAACAGAGTAGGGGAGTCTGCTGGAATGGAAAGTGTTTTTGACTCGAGGTTGGACCTCCCAGAGTGTCTTGGGATGGGCTGTGAAGATCCAAGGATGATCGTCATTGGCTTGGGCGGGGGGCGAAGGGGAGCTAATAGGCCCATATCTAGGGGCAAGCCTTGTGCTACTGCTAACCCCTTAACTGAAAACTACAGACCACTCAAAAACGACCATAGTGAGAATTTAAAAAAAAATGCCGTAAAGAAAAGACCCTAGACCTGCAAAATGTGGCACGAACACATTCCATCATTGGAAGAGAGTGAAATTTGGAATGAGTGCTCCTACTGGCATGGCTAATTCCATCCCCTCCCTCACTGAGATTCAGGAAAGCCTAACAATGGACTAGGAGGTCACTAGGGAACCACTGAGGCAGGCTAGAGGTCTCAGCCTAAACGTCTGACTCCACTGCCAATGTGTGCATTATCCCAAAATAGCCACAAGACACAGAACCATAACAACATAATCCCGAATTCGCTCTCCACAACAACTAGAAGACAATGAAATTGCAAGAGCCAAGGACGAGCATTTTCTTGATAAACATCCTGAGACTTGAGAACTGTCTAGAGGCTTTCCAATATACAATGCATAATAAAAGCTTGGAGAAAAATGCAAAAGCTAAGTGCCTTTGCCTGCCCTTGAATAAATGTTGAATTGATGGGGCAGAGCAAAATGACAAAGCTCTTGATTGAGCTGAAATCCATCAAAAATACAAAATCAAGTTGGATGGTGCTACGTCTCATTGAGCAGTGTATGGTGTAATGAGGGAGGAGCTTCATGTGTGTGTTGGAACTCCCTTGCTTGTTCCATGTACCTTTCAATCCTCTAGAGGGGTGTGCTCCCACGTCCCCTGCGCGTGTTGATTGGTGGGATGGTGGCATCCCATCCCCCACCCTCTCATGCTTCTGGCATCCCATTCGGGGAGTACTACCTTATTCCTTTAAGGTAGTCGTGTATCATATTTTGTCCCAATAAAATTTTATTGTTAAATAAACATAGGTTTGAAGTCTATCTTGCAAGTGCATTACTAATTAATAAATGATCATAGTTCCAAACTTGCATGCATCAATTGGGAAATGGTGTGCAACTCCATTACATCCATATCCTTGAGAGCTTGTGTTATCCATGTTGATGTAATTAGATGTAGCCTTAAACCTATTTATTTAAGGAGAAGCACCATTAGGAAATTTTAGGAAGCTTCTCTCAAGAGTAGTAAGTTCCCACAAATTCTTTTTTGTATCATTTTCGAATAAGAATTGATGTTTATCTTCTTTTTTTATTTAATGACCTTATCTTCTTTAGCACATCTCTAAATATACTTAACTACTCTCTAAAATATCTTAATATGTTGTTAACAGGAAATCTATATAAGATTCTTTATAAAAGTTGTTACTACACTTTTCCCAAGCTACCTTATCCTGTTCATTAGCAAGCATCTCTTTTGTAACATTGAGTCATTTGTGGACATTAAAAGCATTTTCCTCTGTCTTTCTTTCTTTGATATTAAGTTTTTTCTACTGATTGGAGATCATATTACATGATGCATGATTGACAAATGCCTCTTATTTGTACGAAAAATACACTGGAGATATAAAAGACTTAAGACACATGATAAATGAAGAGTTTGGTTTTATTTATCTAGATCACAATATCACGCATATGAAAATTATTTCACCATTTGAAAAACTTCTTATTTCTTTATCCACTCACTATATGAGTTCCATTGGGAATGTAGAGCCTTACAACAATAATATATTAGTGCAATTTTCAAAATTTCATATAATCTACTAATTATCAGCACTAAACTCTTTATAAATGAAGTTGAAGCACTAAAAAATTGTGCTTGCCTTTTAATTTAAAAGAGAATTATCATGGTAAATTGGTATAAGAATATTAGTAGAAAAAATCACCTAGTCATAAGCCTAAAAATTGGCAAAGGCTAATTCTTCATGTGGCATGATCAATTAACCATGTGATCTTGTTACATGATGCAAAAAAAATGACCCATGGATCCTAATACTTTTTAGGGTTCTTTTTCAATTCAATAGGCTTTTCTTCTTCTTCTTCTTGAGATGGTAAAGATAATGACTCAAGAATGACTCTAACCTTACTAGATAACCAAATTCTCAGCATACCTTGCAATTTTCACACTAGCCACTTACGGATTTTCAATCAATGTTTAGATAGTAAATAATGGATGGGCATAAAAAAACATAAACATTAACACCAAAAATAATAATAATCACATGAACCTACTGAGAAAGTGGAAACACATAAGATATCATCTTCACATTGGATACTTTGGAGAAAGGCAATCTTGAGTACCATTATCAAATAAAGAAACACGGAAACACATAAGATATCATCTTCACGTTGGATACTTTGGAGAAAAGCAATCTTGAGTACCACGATCAAATAAAGAAACACCAGACTACGGGAGAAGTGAGTGTTAATTTTTAAAATTTTGATATAAACATTGGTTTTCAAGAGAGATTGCAATTAATAATGTACAAATTACTGAATAAATAATTACCAATTAAACTTTTAAGTCACGTTTTAAAGGTGCAATTAAGTTGAGCTTTCATCTTGTCATTCAATTGAAAGACATTGAATATTAAATATAACATAAATATATAGGAGTAGCATGTGAGTGTCAGCTTTATAAAGAAGATTCTTTTTATTATTAATAAAAATATAGATAGTCAGTTTCATTTTAAAGGGTTATAAATATGAGTTATAAATACAAGACTTAAAAGGTTGTAAATATGAGCTATTAATTGTTTTTACTCAAAACCTGATAAATAGCAATTTAGCAATTTCTTTTTAATTGAGTGACTCAAATTCATGTTTCTTTAGGTTGAAGGTAAACCCACTAAAGTGGAAAAACTGTGATGCCAATAATTAGAGGGATTGTCATCATGGGGTGATAAGAAATTTAATATTCCAAGAATTTAATATTCCAAGAAGAGGAGGTAGTAGTAGATTCTAAATAAATTAGAAATGCAACAACATAAATGTTTGCAACAAATTTAGAGAGATCCACCTTGTTGAATAATGCACACATTACATGGATGATGGATTTCCGCACTTTATGCCTTACGGCGTTTTCTTTGCAACATCTGGTGCAAATGCTAGTTTATGTACTGGTGATTTTACTTCTCTTCTTTTCATGCCATTTAATAGATGAAGGCCTCCCCATTGATTGAGTAGGGCCCAAAGATGTAGTCCGAGTTGGACGAACTCCGTTATCAAGTCTTGTTGTCTTCTTGTTGGGCCTCTATGTGTTTTTCTTCTTCTTTTATGTGTGCAGATTAAATTTCTGAGTTAAGCTGCAATTTTCACATGTGATTCTTTTCATACATCTATAAGCAAAAGATCCCTGGATCAATCCTAGTCTCAATTTCCACGCTGATGTAAAGTAGCATATTTAGATTTGACTGAGTAATCCCCTCCATCAAGATCCCATCGAAGAGAATCTTTTGAGTCTAGACTTAGTGGAGCGGCCCCCTTAAGATGTGTGATTAGGGACTTCCACTGAGAGACAAGGTGGAGACGGAGGTTGAGAATCCGCCAATCTCCCCATTCTCCTTCTCTCCAAAGAGATATGTCTTCTAGAGTAATGATTCATTTTTATTTCATCCATCTTCTTAGATCCTGAAGACTTTCTTGGCAGGCTACAAGCTATTTTCCCATTACTCTATCCTTCCATATTTTTATGAGTTTACCATTTACAGGGATCTTAGAAGAGTTTTCTTTGATGAGGGAAGCAAATTTTTTAATCAGATTCCAGATTTGGGAGCAGGGCCTGATTGGATAACCTTTGCTTAATAAGAGGGTTCTCTTGTGGTTCATGTATTTTGCTTCCAAGATTTGCTTCCACCAACTACTCTCTCCTGTTATAAACACCCATGTTATTTTTGCTCCTAGATCTAAGTTCATTATCCCTGGGAGTCTTATTGCCAACCCGCCTTTCTCATACAGCAAAGTTAATTCATCCCATTTTAGAAGGCTATGCTTCTTTGTCTCTGTTATAGACAATTTTGTGCCTTGCAACATCAGGCATGAATTGTCAATAATCCAAGGGATCCAAAGTCCCTAAACATGATGTTCCTACCCCTAGAGGAACAAGATCAGCAAACCAACAGCTCTCAGATCAGTTCTCCACCTGAAAACACTCAAAAACAAGCAATCCTGAAATCAAAGCAGGTGCTCCACTAGGATTCTGCGCTGAAACTCAACTCCTCCATGGTGTACCTGCGTTGCAAAGCAGGTAGAACAAAGACCACCTGCGCTGAGCGAGATGGGACAAGTGGCACACTGAGTCATTGCTCTGGAATCTTCCAAAAATGACACTTGGATCAGGGATTTCGCCTTGTGATGAGTCAGAGGCTCTGTTTCTCCAAGTGGAAGCAAGGTTCTCCAAGTGGACTCAAGAACTGAAGATCAACTGAAGAGAGAGAGGACACAAGGCAGCTACACATCAGTTGCAAGCTGACTCATCCTTTCTCAATTCATCTATATATTGAGCTCTCTCCTATGAGCTCAGGAGGCTGGAATTTTGTGCAAAGTAATGATATGCTGTTGGTTTCACTATAGAACTATTGGGTGATTGCTTGAAGGAGGTGAAGAGGAGAAATTCTTTCTGCTGGGAGGTGTTGCTGGATTGGGGCCTTCAATGGTTGTAACACTCTCAGAACTTTACTTCTTCCATTAATAAAAGCTATTGAGGTTCTTCTATATGCACTTGTTTCAATGATGTATTGTGATAATTGTATATTTGATTTATGCTAATCCTTGAATCAGTTATGATTGCATGCTTCTTGTAGTTTCCTTCTTTGTTATTTTGCAGGATCTCATTGTAGCTGGGCCAGCAAAAGAGCAAAGAGCTAGGAGCAAGCAGCAAAGAGAAGAGATTGGAGCAAATATTAAGCGCAAGGCAACGGTTAGTGCATTTCTTCATTCTCTCTTGCTTTCATAAAGAAGTAAACCTTAAGTAGTTTTATTTACAGTTGTTGCTGAGGTACTATCACCCTTAGAGTGGGATAGGGTCATCCGAATCGGATACTTTTCCCTACAACAAACTGGCGACTCCACTAGGGATCGTATCTATTTGATTGTTTGTAGTATTTTGCTATTCATTCCCTGAATAAAAGAGTACCAAATCAAAAAGCTTTTGACTATATCAAAAGCGAAGTAGAGGGCAGCTACTCTAGCTCATTTCTGAGCATGTTCATGATTTGAAGAGCTGATCTACAAGGATCCTTGTAAGCTCTTAGTGATAGCTTTTCATCTTCCTTGTCATCCCTTAGTGTGTGCTTGACTGATAGCTTCTGATTTGAGCAAAAACTGTGAATTTTTGAGAAAATTGTGACCCGGAAACTGAGAAAACGCAGCTTTCGTTTTCCAAAGCAGGTAGTACACAGGCTACCTGCTTTGCAACGCAGGTCCCGAAGGGGCTACCTGCGCTGAGAGCCAGACTGGCTGTGCAGCACCTGCGTTGGCCCAATTTTGCCTTGTGCATTTGGGGTTTCTTCCCTTTTTCTTGCCTGTTTTCACTATAGATTTTGCAGCCAGTTACCAGTCTTGTACCTGTTCTGAAACCAACCTTACTTGCCATCATTCCGCCTCTGTTATATAACGAAATTGTACTTGTTCTTTTGTATTTCTTACATCATTTACAATTTCCCATAACGAAAGTGAACTAGTCTTGCTTTGGCCTCTTAGATCTGAACCTGTGTTAGGCATTTTGCTGATCTAAAGAGTTAGCTTGTTTGCTGTCCATAGCTGGTTAGTCTTTTTACTTTCATCATTATGGTTTGATTTCATGTATTTCCAGTGATTAAACAAGTAAATCTTAAGGTGTCTTTTGATTTTGGACAAGCTTGTTTGTTTTCGCTTTAAATCGAAATCAAAGTTAAATAACAACTTTCTTTTTGTAATACATCAACATTAAGAAAGGGAAAAGAAAATACATGCATTGTGCATTTTGCATTTGAAAAAGTTTGCATGATGATTTAGGAGAAAGTGCATTAGTTTGTGCTGTATGAACTGTGTGAAAAGATATTCCTTTCTTCTCCCTCAGTAGTTAAGATTTTCATCAGTCAAAAAGATTTGAAAAAGCTTGCTTCTCATCTTAGGCTGCATTTAGGAATTTGTCATATACATCTCGTGGTGAACCTTGAAAGGCAAACTTTAAAAAGATCAACTTAAAATATACTGAATGAACCTAACAACGCATTGAAACATAACGCAAACATAGAGGTCTAAGCTAGAGACGTGTTCCGGCGTCGTTAAACGTAGTGACTGTCGATCTCGAAGAAGGTGGGTGATTCCTCCTGAGAGTCGGTGGCACTAATACGGACTTGTGCTCCCGCGTACCGTCGAGTATATATTGGGAGACCCCTATAGGCATATATCCTTTATCCTTAGGAAGCCGTGTCGTCCGCCCTATTGATCGCAATGCAGTGAACACAGCATTCACGAAGATCGACCACCCGTACCGTAAAACGTATTCTATGGTTTTGCGAAAGGTTTGGCACACCCTCTACCTAGATCTCCAGAGCAGTTTCTTTTGGCCTTTTTCAAACTCTATAACTGAAAAAGTCCATCCGAGCATTTGTCACTTCGGGCTCGTTAAAACATCGAAGGAGACTAGAGTCATCTTTAGCTTTTTCTCGACTCTTTAAAACTGAAAAAGCAAGTTGTGTCTAAAGCGTCGTTATAAAATTTATTTTAAGCGGAATAATCATCACCCTTCCCTCGTTGATCTTCGAAGTTAGTCCACCACAAGTGGAAGTTCCTGTAGAATCGCTAAGAAATCTTTTGGATAGACTAGATATGTCTGAACAACCGTCGACATCTAGGACTGTGTCGTCCGACACAGCAGCAGCAGAGCCTCCTGCTGCTACTCCAACGATGTTCGCTGGTATACCATCTGTCCCGGCAAATTGTCAACAACAAGCCGGAGTCCCATCAGGGACGATGACATGGTTAGTTCCTATTTCTTCGTCCGGATTATCATCTGGTATTTCTTATGTTGAAACTCAACAAATCAATCCAACGTGTCTTCAAAGGCCAATCTACCCTTTAAATACTGGATTGCCACCATATGGAGGACAGTATGCCTTTTCATTGTTCCCCCCTGGAGAACAACCATATGGGAGTTTACAACAAAATTCAGGTCAAACTGGAATTACATCCAGCGGTTGGGTACCAATACTGCCTCAGCAACCAAGAGTTGCATATTCAATGCAACCAGTCCACCCTGTGTCGAATGTTGCCACTATACCTGGTATGGTGATTGCGTCGCAAGTACAAGCGCTGCCTACTGTATGTCAACCCCAAGTTTCTCAGGTTGCCATACAACAGCCTCTTGTCTCGACATCTCAATCGCAACCTCAGGTCAGTGCCTCCTTATCCGGAGCGACTCAGGATCAAACAAGTACTGTGACTCCTCATCTTGGTCAATCATCTAGTATTGGGCATCAGCAAATGGTCCAACAACCAGAGCTGGTTCAAACTCAACAACCGCCATTCCAGCAATCATGTCAAGGACCTGAGCAACAAGTCTTTGTAAGTAATGGGAAACCATACTATAATGGTTATGCCCATCAACCTTGTCAAAGTTGCCAACATTATGCTGGTATGCAAAGACCCACTGCTCAGGCGATTCCATCTTATCCTGGATATGCTTCGCCTAACCTGAATCAACAGTTGCCCTTTGTAGCAACTCTAGAATTACCAGATCTAAACCGGCTGACGAATGATCCAATTGCTTATGCCCCTTGGTGGCCAGCGATTCCGCATAAACTTCCATCAGACATTCCTAAATTTAATGGAAATCCGGGTGAAGATCCGTCAAATCATGTGATGACATTCCATCTATGGTGTTCATCGAACACCCTGAATGATGATTCGATAAGACTTCGCCTCTTTCAGAGGACGTTAACGGGTCCAGCGGCAAAATGGTACATTGAATTTCCTAGAGCTTCGTTCGACAACTTCAGTACCTTAGCCACAACCTTTTTAACCCATTTTCAATTATCGATAAGGTATGAAACAGGAACAGAACTCCTTACCAATTTCAAACAGACGACTGCCACCCACATATCTGATCATATACATGAGTGGCGACGTCGTCGTAGGATGGTAAAAACGTACGTTCCTGATCAGCTATTAGCTGAATGGTTTATCAAGTCGTTACTTCCCGCTATAACGGAAGATGTGGCAAAGGGAGGAGTCCTAACGGAAGAGCAAGTTATCGCTCGTGCGAAATATCTAGACTTGGTCTATACTCAGTCTGGCACGCTCTACGACAAAATACCTGACGCCCCTAGACCAGAATTCTCAATTCCTCCTCCTCCTAAATCAAACAATGACACTCGCGCCAGTAATGGCGTGATTGGAAAGCACAAAATTTCTAGTCAAAATGCAAATGAAGAACTTCTTGCCTCGGAAGTAAATGCCATATCGACCGACAAGGGCAAAAAACTGAAGCAACCAGGGGGCAAGAAGAAAAAGACAGGGAGAAAAAGGAAACCCCCGGCAGGGTGTCATATATGCGATGAGGATCATTGGACGAAATATTGTCCACATATAGCTGACGTTAAGAAACTCTTCAAGAGTTCAGAAACCCCAGCAGTATTGAATGATCCGTTTCCTAATCCAGGTCAAAATCTGGTTGCTAATCAAAATGCTTCCGGATCCCAAGTGCTTATGTTGTCTACCTCAAAGCAATAGAATAATGCTTTGACAAGGAATAAAGATTACGGGAATCCAAAGCTGTCGAACAACAAGGTTAATGAACGACCTAGTAGTTCAACAACAACTTTGACTGAAGTTGTGCCGCCCATCGTTCCTGAGCCAATGATAAAGTCGCCAAAAGGAGTAGTACACAAATCGATATTTAATCCTCGTGCCAAAGGAGCACAAAATTATAATATAGTAAAGGACCTGGCCCAATCGCCGTCCACTATGTCGACACTTGAGGTACCACAAAATTTCCCCTCCCAAGAGCAAGCTTTACTATCAGCAATAGGTGGGATTGGCCCAATGGATTCCAATCTTGTGGCCTTTGATCATAAAGGATATGACCCTCAGGTACCAGCTCAACTAGCTTTCCTTATTCAAGTGAAAGCCCTCAACAAAACTGTTCATCGAACAATTATTGATGAGGGGGCATCTACATGTCTTATGTCGATGAGTTGCTGGAAAGATTTAGGCTCACCACCCTTGTCGAAATCGTCAACGATGTTAAAAGAATTTGATGGACGATCATACACTCCATACGGGATTTTAAGTAACTTGCAAGTTGAACTGGGGGGCAAAACAATAGGAATTGATGTTGAAGTAATTGATGGAAACCTCGATTACAACATCCTACTTGGAAGACCATGAATCTATGCCATGGCCGCAGTTGTGTCGACCTACTTCAGGAAGATTGCATTTCCCTTCCAAGGAGGAATTACAATCGTCGACCAACAAACTTTTCTCCCCAGCAGTCCACAAGTTACGGGAAGCATTCCAATGATCCATGGAAGGAATCATTCGCTCCAAAATATCGGAGTAGGCCTCCTAAAAGACCCTGCCTTAATGGGTACTTTCGCCCTACCGCCTCCAAATAATCTGGCGAGAGTGGCCACGGTGGAAACCTACAAAATGAAATCTAATCCAATCTTCTGGTTGGATTCAGAAGATTCCTAAATATTTTGTCGGCATGGATCATCGCCCTAATAGAAATACTGTAAATACAGTGGGCTCCGAGGACGGTTCTTATCTTGTGTCAACCTCGTTAAAAAATGAAACAAGGATCCGAGGACGGTTCTTATCTTGTGTCAACCTCGTTAAAAAATGAAACAAGGAGTCGAGGATAGTTCCTATCTTGTATCAACCTCATTAAAAAATGAAACAAATCCCCGAGGTAAACCTTCATTCCAACCACCGAGTTGGATGCAATGAAGCTTGGGGGGCATGCACCTCGATTTGCATTATTATACTGGGGGCATGCAAACTTATCTCTGAGTAGTTTTAGCACATAGTTCATGCTCGTTAAAAAATAAACATAAGTTGTGAGCAATGTTCCCCTAGAGTTCAAGCTCACCCAGAAAAAATGAACCGGTAAATAACCTTGGTAAATGTAACCTTTGACAGCCATATTAAAGCCCTTGGTCGTGTTCTTGCAGTCTCACCTCCATCCGTTCATTTGGCCAATCGTTCATCTCCATATGTTTGTTTACCCATTTTGAGAAACAGCTGCGAAGAGTGATTTCACTTAGCCATCCTTGTGACACTGCTGTGATTGGAAAATTCCAACCTGTACCTGGAATCTGCTGCTATCCCTGTTTATCACTCGTTCCTCAAAAGATGAGTCTTCTTTGAGCTCTTTTCTCCTGACTCGTAAAATATGAAAAGTTTGCCGAGTTTTGGCCTTCCAGCTCGTTAAACGACCGGAAGAGCTATCCCTCCTCTAGATTTTAATCTTTTTGGACCTGAGGGATTATTGCACAAAAAGATCGAGCGCTTGTTTTGTTCGGCTCGTTAAAGCAATCGAAAATTCATCCCTTCTGTATTGTTTTATACTTTTTCGGACTTAAGGGATTAGATGACGAAAAAGGAATTCTGGAGTTGACTTTATGTATCTTTTCAGACTCTCTAAAAATGAAAAGGACCGAGTTATCCTTGTCGTTAGACTCGTTAAATTCATTAAATAGCGACAAACTTGTCTTTAGACGAGAACGAGTTTCCCTATCGCTAGGCTCGTTAAAACATAGCGATGGGCTTGCCCGAAGGGCAGGTTATAGAACAAGCATATGTTATCCTCCTCAAGCTTGATAAAAATAAAGAGGTACTGGTCAGCAATGACTGGGGAAAAATTGGGAGAACCTCACAGCTTTAATGGTAGCAAGTCGCTCTTGAACATGACACTCTGTCCTCCGTATCACATCGGGTTGGGTTGTTTCATTCACCGGTCTCATCACCATGGTCCTCGCCACACCATCCACATTTGGGGTAATGCTACCAATCCATCACATCAGTGTCGTTATATGTTCAAGAGATGTTGTTCTGCAAAGAGTCAACCATGTCCCATCCACTGCCATACATTGTCCTTCATCCATTTCATGACCGCCACCCTGAATCATACATCACAGTTTGTTTTCACCTCATCACAATCACTAGCTCCGTTCCGTGTCACTGATGTGGGATTCATTAAGGCCCTCCTTTGACGGATCGCTCCTTGTCGACATCAGCTCATTATCCAAGGAGTTGATCTAGGAACAACCCCTTCAGTACTTTGAAGCTTGCATGCCTCAATGGCAAGTTTCTCACTTCCGGCGACAGGTATACATCAATGACCTTCGACCAGAAGATTTTACATGGTGGTCGAGCCAAGTCCTTTATTCCCACCATGTGAATTGTACTGCCGTACCTTGAGGGTCATCATCCTTATCGGTGATTCCTCTCGCGCTTGTTAACGGTTTACATCATTGACCGGTAATCAAGCGATGTCTTTCCATGTTCGACTTCAAGAAATTCTCACATGGATCGACTTGTACATCGAGTGAAGATCGGAAGAGATTGAAGACCCCGGATCTAGTTTCATCCATCCGGGCTGCGATATATATTCAGGATATAAAGACATTTGATATGTACATCATTGCAGCAGATGATCATCCTTCTCAAAGGATGATAATTTCAGCAAAGAATTATCAGTCTATCATCAGACGATCGTCTGTGCTATGTACCAAAATGAATTTATAAAGCTGAGCATGGGAATGCCCGCCTCAGCTAGATCATGAAAAAGTATGAAAAATAATGTATTGTATTGTATCTTATTACAGGACACTTCTCAACAGATTGAATGAACTTCGGATCCTCCTAATAAAGCATTTCACCCGATAAACGACCTCATACTTTAGGGGGCATCTGTTATAGACAATTTTGTGCCTTGCAGCATCAGGCATAAATTGTCAATAATCCAAGGGATCCAAAGTCCCTAAACATGATGTTCCTACCCCTAGAGGAACAAGATCAGCAAACCAACAGCTCTCAGATCAGTTCTCCACCTGAAAACACTCAAAAACAAGCAATCCTAAAATCAAAGCAGGTGCTCCACTAGGCTTCTGCGCTGAAACTCAACTCCTCCATGGTGTACCTGCGTTGCAAAGCAGGTAGAACAAAGACACCTGCGCTGAGCGAGATGGGACAAGTGGCACACTGAGTCATTGCTATGGAATCTTCCAAAAATGACACTTGGATCAGGGATTTCGCCTTGTGATGAGTCAGAGGCTCTGTTTCTCCAAGTGGAAGCAAGGTTCTCCAAGTGGACTCAAGAACTGAAGATCAACTGAAGAGAGAGAGGACACAAGGCAGCTACACATCAGTTGCAAGCTGACTCATCCTTTCTCAATTCATCTATATATTGAGCTCTCTCCTATGAGCTCAGGAGGCTGGAATTTTGTGCAAAGTAATGATATGCTGTTGGTTTCACTATAGAACTATTGGTTGATTGCTTGAAGGAGGTGAAGAGGAGAAATTCTTTCTGCTGGGAGGTGTTGCTGGATTGGGGCCTTCAATGGTTGTAACACTCTCAGAACTTTACTTCTTCCATTAATAAAAGCTATTGAGGTTCTTCTATATGCACTTGTTTCAATGATGTATTGTGATAATTGTATATTTGATTTATGCTAATCCTTGAATCAGTTATGATTGCATGCTTCTTGTAGTTTCCTTCTTTGTTATTTTGCAGGATCTCATTGTAGCTGGGCCAGCAAAAGAGCAAAGAGCTAGGAGCAAGCAGCAAAGAGAAGAGATTGGAGCAAATATTAAGCGCAAGGCAACGGTTAGTGCATTTCTTCATTCTCTCTTGCTTTCATAAAGAAGTAAACCTTAAGTAGTTTTATTTACAGTTGTTGCTGAGGTACTATCACCCTTAGAGTGGGATAGGGTCATCCGAATCGGATACTTTTCCCTACAACAAACTGGCGACTCCACTAGGGATCGTATCTATTTGATTGTTTGTAGTATTTTGCTATTCATTCCCTGAATAAAAGAGTACCAAATCAAAAAGCTTTTGACTATATCAAAAGCGAAGTAGAGGGCAGCTACTCTAGCTCATTTCTGAGCATGTTCATGATTTGAAGAGCTGATCTACAAGGATCCTTGTAAGCTCTTAGTGATAGCTTTTCATCTTCCTTGTCATCCCTTAGTGTGTGCTTGACTGATAGCTTCTGATTTGAGCAAAAACTGTGAATTTTTGAGAAAATTGTGACCCGGAAACTGAGAAAACGCAGCTTTCGTTTTCCAAAGCAGGTAGTACACAGGCTACCTGCTTTGCAACGCAGGTCCCGAAGGGGCTACCTGCGCTGAGAGCCAGACTGGCTGTGCAGCACCTGCGTTGGCCCAATTTTGCCTTGTGCATTTGGGGTTTCTTCCCTTTTTCTTGCCTGTTTTCACTATAGATTTTGCAGCCAGTTACCAGTCTTGTACCTGTTCTGAAACCAACCTTACTTGCCATCATTCCGCCTCTGTTATATAACGAAATTGTACTTGTTCTTTTGTATTTCTTACATCATTTACAATTTCCCATAACGAAAGTGAACTAGTCTTGCTTTGGCCTCTTAGATCTGAACCTGTGTTAGGCATTTTGCTGATCTAAAGAGTTAGCTTGTTTGCTGTCCATAGCTGGTTAGTCTTTTTACTTTCATCATTATGGTTTGATTTCATGTATTTCCAGTGATTAAACAAGTAAATCTTAAGGTGTCTTTTGATTTTGGACAAGCTTGTTTGTTTTCACTTTAAATCGAAATCAAAGTTAAATAACAACTTTCTTTTTGTAATACATCAACATTAAGAAAGGGAAAAGAAAATACATGCATTGTGCATTTTGCATTTGAAAAAGTTTGCATGATGATTTAGGAGAAAGTGCATTAGTTTGTGCTGTATGAACTGTGTGAAAAGATATTCCTTTCTTCTCCCTCAGTAGTTAAGATTTTCATCAGTCAAAAAGATTTGAAAAAGCTTGCTTCTCATCTTAGGCTGCATTTAGGAATTTGTCATATACATCTCGTGGTGAACCTTGAAAGGCAAACTTTAAAAAGATCAACTTAAAATATACTGAATGAACCTAACAACGCATTGAAACATAACGCAAACATAGAGGTCTAAGCTAGAGACGTGTTCCGGCGTCGTTAAACGTAGTGACTGTCGATCTCGAAGAAGGTGGGTGATTCCTCCTGAGAGTCGGTGGCACTAATACGGACTTGTGCTCCCGCGTACCATCGAGTATATATTGGGAGACCCCTATAGGCATATATCCTTTATCCTTAGGAAGCCGTGTCGGCCGCCCTACTGATCGCAATGCAGTGAACACAGCATTCACGAAGATCGACCACCCGTACCGTAAAACGTATTCTATGGTTTTGCGAAAGGTTTGGCACACCCTCTACCTAGATCTCCAGAGCAGTTTCTTTTGGCCTTTTTCAAACTCTATAACTGAAAAAGTCCATCCGAGCATTTGTCACTTCGGGCTCGTTAAAACATCGAAGGAGACTAGAGTCATCTTTAGCTTTTTCTCGACTCTTTAAAACTGAAAAAGCAAGTTGTGTCTAAAGCGTCGTTATAAAATTTATTTTAAGCGGAATAATCATCACCCTTCCCTCGTTGATCTTCGAAGTTAGTCCACCACAAGTGGAAGTTCCTGTAGAATCGCTAAGAAATCTTTTGGATAGACTAGATATGTCTGAACAACCGTCGACATCTAGGACTGTGTCGTCCGACACAGCAGCAGCAGAGCCTCCTGCTGCTACTCCAACGATGTTCGCTGGTATACCATCTGTCCCGGCAAATTGTCAACAACAAGCCGGAGTCCCATCAGGGACGATGACATGGTTAGTTCCTATTTCTTCGTCCGGATTATCATCTGGTATTTCTTATGTTGAAACTCAACAAATCAATCCAACGTGTCTTCAAAGGCCAATCTACCCTTTAAATACTGGATTGCCACCATATGGAGGACAGTATGCCTTTTCATTGTTCCCCCCTGGAGAACAACCATATGGGAGTTTACAACAAAATTCAGGTCAAACTGGAATTACATCCAGCGGTTGGGTACCAATACTGCCTCAGCAACCAAGAGTTGCATATTCAATGCAACCAGTCCACCCTGTGTCGAATGTTGCCACTATACCTGGTATGGTGATTGCGTCGCAAGTACAAGCGCTGCCTACTGTATGTCAACCCCAAGTTTCTCAGGTTGCCATACAACAGCCTCTTGTCTCGACATCTCAATCGCAACCTCAGGTCAGTGCCTCCTTATCCGGAGCGACTCAGGATCAAACAAGTACTGTGACTCCTCATCTTGGTCAATCATCTAGTATTGGGCATCAGCAAATGGTCCAACAACCAGAGCTGGTTCAAACTCAACAACCGCCATTCCAGCAATCATGTCAAGGACCTGAGCAACAAGTCTTTGTAAGTAATGGGAAACCATACTATAATGGTTATGCCCATCAACCTTGTCAAAGTTGCCAACATTATGCTGGTATGCAAAGACCCACTGCTCAGGCGATTCCATCTTATCCTGGATATGCTTCGCCTAACCTGAATCAACAGTTGCCCTTTGTAGCAACTCTAGAATTACCAGATCTAAACCGGCTGACGAATGATCCAATTGCTTATGCCCCTTGGTGGCCAGCGATTCCGCATAAACTTCCATCAGACATTCCTAAATTTAATGGAAATCCGGGTGAAGATCCGTCAAATCATGTGATGACATTCCATCTATGGTGTTCATCGAACACCCTGAATGATGATTCGATAAGACTTCGCCTCTTTCAGAGGACGTTAACGGGTCCAGCGGCAAAATGGTACATTGAATTGCCTAGAGCTTCGTTCGACAACTTCAGTACCTTAGCCACAACCTTTTTAACCCATTTTCAATTATCGATAAGGTATGAAACGGGAACAGAACTCCTTACCAATTTCAAACAGACGACTGCCACCCACATATCTGATCATATACATGAGTGGCGACGTCGTCGTAGGATGGTAAAAACGTACGTTCCTGATCAACTATTAGCTGAATGGTTTATCAAGTCGTTACTTCCCGCTATAACGGAAGATGTGGCAAAGGGAGGAGTCGTAACGGAAGAGCAAGTTATCGCTCGTGCACAATATCTAGACTTGGTCTATACTCAATCTGGCACGCTCTACGACAAAATACCTGACGCCCCTAGACCAGAATTCTCAATTCCTCCTCCTCCTAAATCAAACAATGACACTCGCGCCAGTAATGGCGTGATTGGAAAGCACAAAATTTCTAGTCAAAATGCAAATGAAGAACTTCTTGCCTCGGAAGTAAATGCCATATCGACCGACAAGGGCAAAAAACTGAAGCAACCAGGGGGCAAGAAGAAAAAGACAGGGAGAAAAAGGAAACCCCCGGTAGGGTGTCATATATGCGATGAGGATCATTGGACGAAATATTGTCCACATATAGCTGAAGTTAAGAAACTCTTCAAGAGTTCAGAAACCCCAGCAGTATTGAATGATCCGTTTCCTAATCCAGGTCAAAATCTGGTTGCTAATCAAAATGCTTCCGGATCCCAAGTGCTTATGTTGTCTACCTCAAAGCAATAGAATAATGCTTTGACAAGGAATAAAGATTACGGGAATCCAAAGCTGTCGAACAACAAGGTTAATGAACGACCTAGTAGTTCAACAACAACTTTGACCGAAGTTGTGCCGCCCATCTTTCCTGAGCCAATGATAAAGTCGCCAAAAGGAGTAGTACACAAATCGATATTTAATCCTCGTGCCAAAGGAGCACAAAATTATAATATAGTAAAGGACCTGTCCCAATCGCCGTCCACTATGTCGACACTTGAGGTACCACAAAATTGCCCCTCCCAAGAGCAAGCTTTACTATCAGCAATAGGTGGGATTGGCCCAATGGATTCCAATCTTGTGGCCTTTGATCATAAAGGATATGACCCTCAGGTACCAGCTCAACTAGCTTTCCTTATTCAAGTGAAAGCCCTCAACAAAACTGTTCATCGAACAATTATTGATGAGGGGGCATCTACATGTCTTATGTCGATGAGTTGCTGGAAAGATTTAGGCTCACCACCCTTGTCGAAATCGTCAACGACGTTAAAATCATTTGATGGACGATCATACACTCCATACGGGATTTTAATTAACTTGCAAGTTGAACTGGGGGGCAAAACAATAGGAATTGATGTTGAAGTAATTGATGGAAACCTCGATTACAACATCCTACTTGGAAGACCATGAATCTATGCCATGGCCGCAGTTGTGTCGACCTACTTCAGGAAGATTGCATTTCCCTTCCAAGGAGGAATTACAATCGTCGACCAACAAACTTTTCTCCCCAGCAGTCCACAAGTTACGGGAAGCATTCCAATGATCCATGGAAGGAATCATTCGCTCCAAAATATCGGAGTAGGCCTCCTAAAAGACCCTGCCTTAATGGGTACTTTCGCCCTACCGCCTCCAAATAATCTGGCGAGAGTGGCCACGGTGGAAACCTACAAAATGAAATCTAATCCAATCTTCTGGTTGGATTCGGAAGATTCCTAAATATTTTGTCGGCATGGATCATCGCCCTAATAGAAATACTGTAAATACAGTGGGCTTCGAGGACGGTTCTTATCTTGTGTCAACCTCGTTAAAAAATGAAACAAGGATCTGAGGACGGTTCTTATCTTGTGTCAACCTCGTTAAAAAATGAAACAAGGAGTCGAGGATAGTTCCTATCTTGTATCAACCTCATTAAAAAATGAAACAAATCCCCGAGGTAAACCTTCATTCCAACCACCGAGTTGGATGCAATGAAGCTTGGGGGGCATGCACCTCGATTTGCATTATTATACTGGGGGCATGCAAACTTATCTCCGAGCAGTTTTAGCACATAGTTCATGCTCGTTAAAAAATAAACATAAGTTGTGAGCAATCTTCCCCTAGAGTTCAAGCTCACCCAGAAAAAATGAACCGGTAAATAACCTTGGTAAATGTAACCTTTGACAGCCATATTAAAGCCCTTGGTCGTGTTCTTGCAGTCTCACCTCCATCCGTTCATTTGGCCAATCGTTCATCTCCATATGTTTGTTTACCCATTTTGAGGAACAGCTGCGAAGAGTGATTTCACTTAGCCATCCTTGTGACACTGCCGTGATTGGAAAATTCCAACCTGTACCTGGAATCTGCTGCTATCCCTGTTTATCACTCGTTCCTCAAAAGACGAGTCTTCTTTGAGCTCTTTTCTCCTGACTCGTAAAATATGAAAAGTTTGCCGAGTTTTGGCCTTCCAGCTCGTTAAACGACCGAAAGAGCTATCCCTCCTCTAGATTTTAATCTTTTTGGACCTGAGGGATTATTGCACAAAAAGATCGAGCGCTTGTTTTGTTCGGCTCGTTAAAGCAATCAAAAATTCATCCCTTCTGTATTGTTTTATACTTTTTCGGACTTAAGGGATTAGATGACGAAAAAGGAATTCTGGAGTTGACTTTATGTACCTTTTCAGACTCTCTAAAAATGAAAAGGACCGAGTTATCCTTGTCGTTAGACTCGTTAAATTCATTAAATAGCGACAAACTTGTCTTTAGACGAGAACGAGTTTCCCTATCCCTAGGCTCGTTAAAACATAGCGATGGGCTTGCCCGAAGGGTAGGTTATAGAACAAGCATATGTTATCCTCCTCAAGCTTGATAAAAATAAAGAGGTACTGGTCAGCCATGACTGGGGAAAAATTGGGAGAACCTCACAGCTTTAATGGTAGCAAGTCGCTCTTGAACATGACACTCTGTCCTCCGTATCACATCGGGTTGGGTTGTTTCATTCACCGGTCTCATCACCATGGTCCTCGCCACACCATCCACATTTGGGGTAATGCTACCAATCCATCACATCAGTGTCGTTATATGTTCAAGAGATGTTGTTCTGCAAAGAGTCAACCATGTCCCATCCACTGCCATACATTGTCCTTCATCCATTTCATGACCGCCACCCTGAATCATACATCACAGTTTGTTTTCACCTCATCACAATCACTAGCTCCGTTCCGTGTCACTGATGTGGGATTCATTAAGGCCCTCCTTTGACGGATCGCTCCTTGTCGACATCAGCTCATTATCCAAGGAGTTGATCTAGGAACAACCCCTTCAGTACTTTGAAGCTTGCATGCCTCAATGGCAAGTTTCTCACTTCCGGCGACAGGTATACATCAATGACCTTCGACCAGAAGATTTTACATGGTGGTCGAGCCAAGTCCTTTATTCCCACCATGTGAATTGTACTGCCGTACCTTGAGGGTCATCATCCTTATCGGTGATTCCTCTCGCGCTTGTTAACGGTTTACATCATTGACCGGTAATCAAGCGATGTCTTTCCATGTTCGACTTCAAGAAATTCTCACATGGATCGACTTGTACATCGAGTGAAGATCGGAAGAGATTGAAGACCCCGGATCTAGTTTCATCCATCCGGGCTGCGATATATATTCAGGATATAAAGACATTTGATATGTACATCATTGCAGCAGATGATCATCCTTCTCAAAGGATGATAATTTCAGCAGAGAATTATCAGTCTATCATCAGACGATCGTCTGTGCTATGTACCAAAATGAATTTATAAAGCTGAGCATGGGAATGCCCGCCTCAGCTAGATCATGAAAAAGTATGAAAAATAATGTATTGTATTGTATCTTATTACAGGACACTTCTCAGCAGATTGAATGAACTTCGGATCCTCCTAATAAAGCATTTCACCCGATAAACGACCTCATACTTTAGGGGGCATCTGTTATAGACAATTTTGTGCCTTGCAGCATCAAGCATGAATTGTCAATAATCCAAGGGATCCAAAGTCCCTAAACATGATGCTCCTACCCCTAGAGGAACAAGATCAGCAAACCAACAGCTCTCAGATCAGTTCTCCACCTGAAAACACTCAAAAACAAGCAATCCTAAAATCAAAGCAGGTGCTCCACTAGGCTTCTGCGCTGAAACTCAACTCCTCCATGGTGTACCTGTGTTGCAAAGCAGGTAGAACAAAGACCACCTGCGCTGAGCGAGATGGGACAAGTGGCACACTGAGTCATTGCTCTGGAATCTTCCAAAAATGACACTTGGATCAGGGATTTCGCCTTGTGATGAGTTAGAGGCTCTGTTTCTCCAAGTGGAAGCAAGGTTCTCCAAGTGGACTCAAGAACTGAAGATCAACTGAAGAGAGAGAGGACACAAGGCAGCTACACATCAGTTGCAAGCTGACTCATCCTTTCTCAATTCAACTATATATTGAGCTCTCTCCTATGAGCTCAGGAGGCTGGAATTTTGTGCAAAGTAATGATATGCTGTTGGTTTCACTATAGAACTATTGGGTGATTGCTTGAAGGAGGTGAAGAGGAGAAATTCTTTCTGCTGGGAGGTGTTGCTAGATTGGGGCCTTCAATGGTTGTAACACTCTCAGAACTTTACTTCTTCCATTAATAAAAGCTATTGAGGTTCTTCTATATGCACTTGTTTCAATGATGTATTGTGATAATTGTATATTTGATTTATGCTAATCGTTGAATCAGTTATGATTGCATGCTTCTTGTAGTTTCCTTCTTTGTTATTTTGCAGGATCTCATTGTAGCTGGGCCAGCAAAAGAGCAAAGAGCTAGGAGCAAGCAACAAAGAGAAGAGATTGGAGCAAATATTAAGCGCAAGGCAACGGTTAGTGCATTTCTTCATTCTATCTTGCTTTCATAAAGAAGTAAACCTTAAGTAGTTTTATTTACAGTTGTTGCTGAGGTACTATCACCCTTAGAGTGGGATAGGGTCATCCGAATCGGATACTTTTCCCTACAACAGTCTCCACGTTACCTCCTTGCCATAGGAACCCCCTGATTACTAGCTCAATTTGTTTGTGTATACTTGCCGGGGCTAGAGTTGTTGCATACTGGTAAATTGGGAGAGCTGTGAGTAGGGCCTTTATTAGTACCACCCTACCTTCCATATTGAGCCAGATCATACCCCAATGTAGCACTTTTTGTTTCATTTTCTCAATGTACTTATTCCATATTTCAGTCTTCAAATTTTCTTTTGAGATCAGGAGTCCAAGATATTGGAAATGGCTCTATTTTTCTTGAAATAGGATTTCCAGAATTTTTGATATTTTTTGAAGAGTGTGAGAGGGTGTGTTCTTTCCATAGATTTTGATTTATGATTATTTAGTAGTCCTCCAGAGGCTTCCCAGATATACTTAGTACTTTTTTTATTCTTCTTGCCATTATGCAAGAGGCCCCTCCCATGACCAAGGTGTCATCTGCCAAAAGGGAGTGGTTTATGCTTTTAACTTCCGGAGAGATTGAGAGTCCTGTAATAGTCCTATCTTGTCTACATTTCTCAATAATTCTACTTAGAGGGTCCGCCATTATTGTATATAAGAAAGGAGATAGAGGACATCCTTGGTGAAGCCCCCTTGAACTCTAAAAATATTCACTTGGTCTTCCATTGACCAAAGGTGCAATCCAGGGACCCACAATACATGCTTTTATTATATCTATTACCTTTATTGAGAAACCAAATTTCTGTAGAACAATAGCAAGAAAACCCAAGTTGACCCTATCAAATGCATTAGCCATGTCGAGATTGGCAATCATTCCTTTTTCTTTTTTTTCATAAGGTTAGAGTGCAAAGCTTCTTGCACTATTAGAATGTTGTCAAGGATTTGTCTTTTCGGGACAAATACACCTTGGTTTTCTGATATTATTCCTCGAAGCAAAACTTTTATTCTGTTTCCGAGAATTTTTGTTGTGATTTTTTAGGAGTTACACAGAGAAATGGGCTTGAATCTACTAAAGCAGTTAGCATTTGACTCTTTTGGAACAAGGGCAAGGAAGGAAGAGTTTGTGAATCCTCCAACCTTGAATTTCCCAAAAACATTTCTGATCATTCTAATCAAATCTTTTTTGATAATGATCTAGTTGTCTTTATAGAATGAGATAGGGAACCCATCTGGGCCTGGGGCCTTATACGGATGCAAATCCCAAACAACAGCTGCAACTTCCTTTTCTTCAACTCCTCTTGTGAGTTTATTATTTTCTTCTTCACTGATTTTCCTGGGAATATGTTGAAGATAATCTTCACACTCGTTATTTGAAGCTAGGGATGCTAATATATTTTTATAGTATCTGTGGGCCTCCTTATTTATTTCCTCTTGACCTTTGACTTCTTTGCCTTCATTATCTTTTATGCTGTCTATTTGGTTTTGGTTTCTTCTTATCCTGACCGCATTATGGAAAAACATGGTGTTCTTGTCTCCTGCTTTGAGCCAAAGACTTCGCGATTTTACCTACCACTCTTCTTCTTCCTTTCTATTTTTCCTATACATCTCCCAATATGCTTGCTTTTCTTGCCATATGCTCTCCTGCGATTCCTCTTGCTGCTCTTTTTCAACTTGGATTCTATCAATTTTTTCTGCTATTTCTAGCTTTCTTTTTTGTGTTTCTAGTTGGTTAATCCTCGCCCAATGTTTTAGCTCTCTCCTCAGGGCTTTTAATTTGGTTTCCCAAACATAGCTGGGAGAGCCAATAATTGATTTTGTCCATACTTCAACAATGATTTTTTTAACTTCTTCACTGTCATTCCAAGTGGAGCTGAATCTGAAAGGAACTGGGCCAAGATTTTCCAACTTCCCAAGGGTGAGAGCCACTGGTTTGTGATCTGATGCTATATTGTGGATGATTTTGGATTTTATCTCGCTGAATGCATTGGCAACTTTGTCTTGAATTAGAAATCTATCCAACCTTTCCTTTATGTTATTTTTCCCAATTCTTTTGTTGCTCCATGTATACTTTCCATTGCTAGGAGGCATGTCCATTAATTTGCATGCTTCCATAATAGATTCTAACATTTCCCTATATGGATCAACATTGTATATTCCCCCGAATTTCTCCTCTGTGCTCAAAACCAGATTGAGATCTCCTCCTATGATTATGTCTCTGTTTTGGTCTTGCATAAGATAATTTTTTAAGGTGGACCAACAGACTTCCTTATCCGTGTAATGGTTTGGGGCATATATATTTACTATGTTATAGATTTATAGGAATTCTCAAGCTATAGAGATTACAAAAGCAAGTTTTGTAGTTATATATGTAAATGGTTTTGGCCATACAATCTAACTTATATAATAGAATTATAATTGTTTTGTTAAAAAACAACTAATAAATATCATTTGAAAATATTATTAATTGATGCACATTGTTTTAACTATTATATTACATGATTTTATATATTTTATAAACATAATAATTTTAAGGAATGTTGTGATGCTTTAGAATCTCTATCATTAGCCAAACACTTAAACTCTAACATCCAATAAAGCATAACAAAAATGATATTTTAATTAAATTTAACTAATGTTTCATTGAATATGGCTTCAACCTTGAGTTTAAACAAGTTTATAGTTTGTAGTCAATGATATTTGATACCTAATCAACATGGTTGTGAACATTATATCTTTGTTTATAACAAAAAATGATAACACTCTTTTCAAACATTTTATTTTTCAATGAAATAGTTATGGGACTACCCAGTAGAACTCGTTTATATGGTTCTTTTCACCATTTTCACCAAGTAGAGCATGTCTCTGGAGATTTGAACCCGCCACAGCTAGAAACACAATATGTGCCTCTACCGCTTGAGCTCAGTTCCTTCAACTCTTTTCAAACATAAAAAATGAGTGCAATTTAATTTTTCTATGTTTTGGTATGGATTTATTGGAATCACAAATTTGAGTGGTGTAGTTAGTACAATTTGAGTTCCCTAAAGGTTTTCCAGGACGTTGAATTCATTTATGCATTCAAAATGCATTTTATATAATGAAAAATTACAATCATTCCAAAAATTGTATCACCAAATGTATGTTGAAAAGTGAAAATGTAGAACGATTAGATGACGACATAGTCTAACTCTTGTATGTTTTATCTCTTTTCTAGGCATACTTTCTAGTCAATTTTGCTTGAATGGGATCTTTTGGAATCACAAGTTTGAGCTATATAGTTTGAAAAATTTGAGTGCCCTGGGGTTTTTTTAGGGCACTGGAGTCATTTTTGCATTCACAAACACATTTTCTGCAACAAAAAATCACAATCTTTCTAAAAATTATATCATCAAAGTATGGTGAAAAAAAAACATAAAACAATTAGACAACACCATCAATAAATGTGCAACCAATTCTTTTTATTTGTTTACTACATATGTGTTAAGTAATTTGATTTCCATACATCTCTACTCCTTGATATTCAAATTGTCACAAGAGTACACATCCACGAAAATCCATTAGGCCTCATGCTATTGTTCAACAACATGTACTTGTGAAGCACAACAAATAATCATGTAAAGCTATGAAGGTGGAAAACATTGTTGCAAAATGAAGGCAGGTCAAGCAATTGAGAGGCTCTTTGACAAGAAGCATTGAGTGTGATTGTTGTTGAAATTGAAACTTTGCAGCTGGTTGCCAATGGTTCATCAATGAATTTAGCTCTTGGAATCTAACGCCACTCACAAAGTTGCCATTGCCAATAACATTAGAGCAACCATTGATTTCAATGAATAAAGAAGCTCTATGCATAGAGGAAATCAATGCCAGAGGCTGACACACCTCTGATGATTGGGATGTTTCGATTTGAATTACGTTTGCCCCTATTGTTGGTAGTGACTTTACCATTGGTCGTTTTGACTCTGTTAGTGAAGATATGGGTGAAATATTGAACAATAGATTCCATGAATGATCCGAGTTGACTCAACTCCCGGATTTAACCAAGATCTTTTGCTTTCGTGATGTGATTAGAATTGCATTTAAAATAGCATAAAGGAACATAAATGCATGCTGTAAATAAGAGGAACATGAAAATAAACAGCGACATAAACACAAGACGTTGATAATTGAGTCTGTCCAGGAGGGACTACGTCTTCGAGCCTAGTGCCAAGATGGTGTAGGCCGCTACATTAAGTGTTAGAAAGAGTGATGATGTACATGCATGTGTTTTCTTTATCATACAAGGAATATTCCCTCACACAGGAGTGGCTCCAAGAGATGTTCCACTGCAGGAACTCTCATTCAAAAAAGGACTCCTATCAGCATGACATAATTTCACGTATGTTAAGAAGGAGCATCCCACCAACATGGCATCAAAGGGATCTCAATTCAAACATACATGGTGACGCATGAGTATCCCACCAACATGGCGACAAAGGGATCTCAATCAAACATGACAATAAGTACATCTCACATCAAGAACAAAACAAGATCCCGCATCGAACATCAAACAGGGATCCATGCAACACAATGTATCTCAAGCAAAGAGACAAAGAAGTACATGATCATACTGCATATACCTCACATCAATGAGTTATCTGAAGAAGAGGATGATAAAAATATGGATCTGGCTGCATCATCAATCTCGCGATGTTGAATATCATGGAAATGACTGCTCACACATTGAACGCTGACACCTACACTCCACTTTGAAAAGTGGTTGAAAAATGGAAAGATCAACTGGAAAAATCTGATTGCACCATTAGATTTGTGGTGGCGAATAGTGTAAAATTGACTATCAAATTTCTGAATTCTGACAAAGTGAAAATCTGGGGCTACAGGAATATTTTAGATTCTCCCTAGACTCCTCAAAGATTCCCTCCTCCGGGTCATCTGAAGATCTGCTGCTCATATCAAAATTCTGTCTGCGCCATCAGGTTCATGTCGCTGAGAGGTGTAGGATCAACATAAAGTTTGTCCAATTTGGACACTGGCAAAATTTCACCCTCCTGAAAATTTGGCTCAATCATGGTTTCGTCTGCTTCTTCTCCAGGCTCATGGTTCCACCTGCAAAAAATAATTAAAAAATATGTCTTGGATTCAACGTCAGGTCTATCCTCTTCTCTCTCCGTTCAACGCCTTCGTTCTGTTCTACAATTCCCCGTTTTTCTCAAATCCGCCTCCGTTCTCCCTCGTGCAAATGAGAATTCATGCTTATATGGTGGCTGGGTGGCGGACTTTACAAAGCCGCCACCCATGTTGTAACAGTTTGGGAGGATGGTCAGAGGCGGGGAGGTTAGGGTTCAAATCCCACCGACCCCCAAACTTGGTGCATCATAAACCTTCAAAAAAACTTTTTTGGCGGTAAACGTTTCAAAATGGAAAACTGTTTTGTTTTGTTTTTTTACATGCGGTTTGATGCGTGTTTGAAACAGTTATGTGTGGTCTTAAATGGGGCCGCCACATGGTGGTAGGTTGACCCACGTGGTCGGCGTGGGTTCGATACTTGCTGACCTCCCATATTGCTGTTAATATATGTGAGACATAGTGCCGGGGGGTGGGTCGGGTCCATTGGAGGTGGCCCACCCACACCTATATTTAAGGTTTCTTGTTATATTAATGTGATATGCGGTTGGAGGGTTGGTTGGGGGCAAACAGGGGTCATGACCCGTTGGCCATATTTAATTTAATTTGTTTTATGATATAGTTTTGTGTCCCGATGGAGGTGGCGGGGGTCATGGCCCGCCACCATTTATATATATATATATATATATATATATATATTGATTTTCTAAAAACTAATAATCGTTTTCAAATATTTCGAAAATAAGGGATATTGGGAAATTTAAAGAGGCCACAATTTTGCCCATTTTCGGGAGCTAGGTTTCATGCCCTGGGGTCGATCAATTTGTACGACACTTAAACCTAGCCCACTGCCCAACTTTGACCAAAATTTTGACTGGCTCGTTCTCCATCATATGAGCTCGGATTTTAGTGCCATTCGCACAGTTGGAATCAGGGTGACGAGCACTTCAATCTAGTGATGGTTTGTGAGCAATCTGACCACTTTTAATTTTGACCCCTTCTGAGTCCTCTTAGACTTCTGCTTGTGTTTGGAGCCACCTGGATCAATCCTCCCCATAGAGGAGTTTTTGGTCCTCCAAAAGCATGAAAATAATCTACCACTCCTTTGTACCTTGTTTGCACTTACAAATGTTTGATAAGTCACCCTTCCTTTTCCTTCACCTTTGTTCTTCGAAGCCATAAGCGATGAGCCAACATCTAAAACCTCTGCAAACCTGTAGTACAATTATGAAAATTACATGCTTAATTCACATCACCAACTCATGACCCAATCATCCCATACTTGCCACGAGTTTATAACACATAATTGGTGGTCAAGTTTACATCAAAATGGAAACAATACCCCAGTGATGAAAACAAGGCCAACATATCAATGTTGCTTCAACAAGTGATGAAAAAAACATCCTCAATGCAACACATGATTTACAAAAATAAGGCCAAACACTACTGTTGGGTTGACAGGTGATGGAAACACAACATTATTTTCACATTTTAAAATGCAACTCAAGATAAGACCAGACATCATTGTTGCTTATCAAGTGATGGAAAACACATCATCACTTTTACATTTTAAAATGCAACAAATGGTTTACAAAAGCATGACCATGACAAACTAACATATCTAGAAACCATTTTTCACTTATCAATGTGAATGGGTCATCTCCTTGTGGTGGATTTGCTTGTCGAACAACTATTTCACCTGGTTCATGCACCGACGCTTTGTCTTTAAGGCGCTTCTCTGGATGGAGCCTCCAACAAGTGGATCTTTGATAGCCACCTCTGTTGCAATGACTGCAATACATCTTCTTCCTCCAGATCTGCTTAACATGTTTCTTTACTTGCTGTTGAGAGGGTCTTTCACGCCTCATCCTTTTGTGTGCTGCTATTCTTTTCCAACACTTAGGAAATGTATGGTTATGCAATCCAGAAAAAGTAGATGTTTTTCGATGCCTTGTTTTATGTCCACCATTAACAACATGATTATAATCAAAATGAACATTCAAATATCGAGACTAGTTATACCTTTCCTTGTTGCCTCTGGTGTCATTATGGCGATGAGAGCTTGCCTAAGCTCTTTCCCTGCAATGGATACTGCCATGGGATTATGTGGATGTGTTCCCATAATTCTCTTTCCTTGACGATTTCGACGATGTCTCGGAAGAATCTGACACCTTTGAGCATTCTCTTTCGGTGTATCCCAAGCCTACAAATCGATGCACAACCTCCAATGGTTGAGTTATGCCTTGGTTTTTAACACTAAGTTCTTTTTCCTCCTTGTACCTCATCCTGGTATGGAGCCTCATGTTTGTCCTTGTAATTGGGATCTCCAAATCTCCAATAGAAATCACACTATATGAAGATGAAACTGAAAGGAAATCAACATCTTTTACCTCCATTGTCGATTTGGAAAGAAATAATGAGGGCTTCTCATCATCTGTTGTTGGTGGTTCACTGTTTGTCTTGGTGGATTCCCCAACTTCTTTCCTGACATACCCAAGTCCTGCCTGACGGGGTAATTCTTCTACTTTGATGGGGTTGACAATGCCTTGGCCATTAATGCCCAAGCCTTTTCCTTCATACCCCATTTTCCTCAATAGTTTGGAGCCAATTCCTATGGTATGATTTTCAAAAACAACGAAATCATCATCAGGAAACATACATGAATTCGGAGAATTACTTTTTACCTCACATGGGTCACGCTGCAGCTTTTCCAAGGCCTCGTCCTTATCTTGCAGCTATTGTAGAAAACTATGTTTCTCCTCTTTCTCTTCTTGTAGAAGCATCTTCAATTCAACGTTCTCTGCTTGAAGACTTTGACTGTTGTGCTTCAGTTCTTCTAGGGCCTCTTCCGTGGCTCGCAATTGAAGCTGCAATCGCTCCTTTTCCTCTGTCTCTTTTTGTAGAGCTTCATACATTATTTCCACCCTTTGGGAAATTCTAAGCATGGTCTCGAACATCGCTTTGTCATCCTACATCGTTGCACGTTCCATTGTTCACACTTGCAATTCACATCCACACAAAGACCGCTCCGATACCAAACTTGATCTGAGTTGACTCAACTCCCGGATTTAACCAAGATCTTTTGCTTTCGTGATGTGATTAGAATTGCATTTAAAATAGCATAAAGGAACATAAATTCATGTTGTAAAGAAGAAGGAACATGACAATAATCAACAACATAAAACACAAGATGTTGATAATGGAGTTTGTCCAAGAGGGACTACGTCTCCGGGCCCAGTGTCAAGATGGTGTAGGCCGCTGCATTAAGTGTTGGAAAGAGTGATGATGTACATGCATGTGTTTTCTCTATCATACAAGGAATATGCCCTCACGCAGGAGTGGCTCCAAGAGATGTTCCGCTGCAGGAACTCTCATTCAAAAAAGGACTCCTATCAACATGACATAATTTCATGTATGTTAATAATGAGCATCCTGCCAACATGGCATCAAAGGGATCTCAATTTAAACATACATGGTGACACATGAGTATCCCGCCAACATGGCGACAAAGGGATCTCAATCAAACATGACAATAAGTACATCTCACATCAAGAATAAAAAAAGATCCCACATCAAACATCAAACAGGGATCCATCTAGCACAATTCATCTCAAGCAAAGAGACTAAGAAGTACATGATCATACTGCATATACCTCACATCAATGAGTTATCTGAAGAAGAGGGTGATAAACTGATGGATCTGGCTGCACCATCAATCTCGCGGCGTTGAATATCATGGAAATGACTCCTCGCACATTGAAAGCTGACACTTGCACTCCACTTTGAAAAGTGGTCGAAAAATGGAATGATCAAATGGAAAAATCTGATTGCACCATCGGATTTGTGGCGGCGAATAGTGTAAAATCGACTATCAAATTTTTTAATTCTAACAAAGTGAAAATCTGGGGCTACAAGAATCTTTTAGATTCCCCCTATATTCCTCAAAGATTCCCTCCTCCGGGTCATCTAAAGATCTGCTGCTCAGATCAAAATTCTGTTTGCGCCATTAGGTTCGTGTCGCTGAGAGGTGTAGGATCGACATAAAGTTTGTCCAATTTGGACACTGGCAAAATTTCGCCCTCCTGAAAATTTGGGTCAATCATGGTTCCGCTTGCCTCTTCTCCAGGCTCATGGTTCCACCTACAAAAATTAATTAAAATATATGTCTCGGACTCCACGCCGGGTCTGTCCTCCTCTCTCTTCATTCGCACCTCCGTTCCTTTCTACAATTCCCTGTTTTGCTCAAATCTGCCTCCGTTCTCCCTCGTGCAAATGAGAATTCATGCTTATATGGTGGCTGGGTCGCAGCATTTACAAAGCTGCCACCCGTGGTGTAACGGTTTGGGCAGATGGTTAGAGGCGGGGAGGTCGGGGTTCAAATACTACCGACCCCCAAACTTGGCGCATCATAAACCTCCACATAAACTTTTTGGGCGGTCAACGTTTCAAAATGGAAAACAGTTTTGTTTTTTTTGTTTTTATGTGCAGTTTGATGCGTGTTTGAAACGATTATGTGTGGTGTTAAATGGGGCTGCCGCATGGTGGCGGCCCGACCCACATGGCCGACACGGGTTCGATACCCGCCGGCCTCCCATATTGTTGTTAATATATGTGAGATATGGTGGGGGGGAGGGTGGGGGCGTGGGTCGGGTCCACCGGAGGTGGCCTGCCCACCCCTATATTTAAGGTTTTTTGTTATATTAATGTGATATGCGGTTGGAGGGTTGGTTGGGGGTCGACGGGGGTCATGGCCCGTCATCCATATTTAATTTAATTTGTTTAATGATATGGTTTTGGGTCCCGATGGAGATGGCGGGGGTCATGGCCCACCACCATTGTTATATATATATATATATATATATATATATATATATATATATATATATATATATATATTTGGTTTTCTAAAAACTAATAGTCGTTTTCAAATATTTAAAAAAGAAGGGATATTGGGAAATTTAAAGATGCCACAATTTCTCCCATTTTTGGGAGCTAGGTTTCATGCCTTGGTGTCGATGAATTTGTAGGACACTTAAACCTAGCCCACTACCCAACTTTGACCAAAACGTTGACTGGCTCGTTCTCCCTCATACGATCTCGGATTTGAGTGTTGTTCACATTGTTGGAATCAGGGCGACGAGAACTTCGATCTGGTCCTAGTTTGGGAGAAATATAACCACTTTGAATTTTGACCCCTTCGGAGCCACTTGGATCAATGAAAGAGAGTCACCTAACCAACAAAGGACATAAAATAACAAGGCACCTATAGAACGAAAGGTGTTATGGCTACTTTTGTTTTAGGATACATACAAAGTTCCTTCATTTTATTGATATCTCCCTCTTTTATGTTGTTGGTTCAAGCAGTTAACTTAAACAAGAAAGAAATGAAACTAAAACTGAATGGAAACCAAAAAGAATCACACAAATAAACACAATATTTTACGTGGTAAAACCTTGACAGTGTGTCAAGGAAACATCCATGGGGCAAGGGATTGGACTCATTATTTGATCAATAATGATTCTCCATGATTACATAGTCTCGAGCATTCACCAATTTTATGAGAGCCTATCCTCCGTTACATAACTGCTATTAGTTAACAATCAAGTTACAAAACTAACTGGTAGTAGTTACTAATATTTACTCAAAATTACATAATTCATTGTCACATTTCAACAAACTCCACCTTGACAACAATTTTCCTAACCCTTTTCCCATGCCCATTCATCATCTCTTCTACAAGCCAAGAGAAGTTAAACACCATCACAACTTCTCTATTGTAACTCGCTCCGTGAATATCTCTGCACAATTCTCCCATGTATGGACCTTCTTGAGAGCTACTTTTCCGCCATCGATCACATGTCTCAGAAAACAATACCTTACATCAATGTGCTTGGTCTTGTTGTGATAAGTTGGATTTGTATCCAAGTGAATAACACTATGACTGTCATAGAATACATTCACTCTCTCCTGTGTCCTTCCAATCTCATCAAGTAGACCCTTTAACCGTATCACTTCTTTACTGGCATCTGAAGTAGTTATATACTAAGCTTCGGTAGTGGATGACACAACTGTTTCTTGAAGCTTTGACATCCAACTAATTGCTCCACTTGCAAGAGTAAAGACATAACTTGTAGTAGATCTCCTTTTGTCCAAATCACCTGCATAATCAGCATCCACATATCCACAGACTGATCCTTCACTACCATTAAAGATGATGCAATGATCACTTGTGCCTCTTAAATACTGAAGCACCCATTTCACTGCTCGCCAATGTTCTTCACCTGGATTTGCCATGAACCTGCTGACAACTCCAACTGCATGTGAAATGTCAGGTCTTGTAGATACCATCGCATACATTAAGTTTCCTACAACATTAACATATGGTACACGAGACATATACTGGTTTTCTTCATCAGTTCTAGGACTCAAAACTGAAGAAAGCTTAAAGTGGGAAGCTAATGAAACATTAACAGGTTTCACACTGTTCATACCGAACTTTTCAAGTAATCTTTCCACATACTTTTGCTGTGATAACCAAAGCTTACCATTTTTCTTGTTTCTATGTATCTCCATGCCCATGATATGTTTTGTTGCTCCAGGATCCTTCATATCAAACATCCTAGAGAGTTGAGCCTTTAACCTGTTGATCTATTCCATGCTTTTGCTTGCAATAAGCATATCGTCAACATACAAAACTAAGATAATGAATATTCCACTGAAAGTCTTGAAGTATACACAATGATCATACTCACTTCTAATAAAGTTCTGGCTCACCATGAAGGAGTCAAACTTCTTGTACCATTTCCTGGGAGACTGCCTCAGGCCATACAATGATTTCATGAGCTTGCAACTACTCTTCTACTGCGATTTTGTACAAAACCTTCTGGCTGTTCCAAATATATTTCTTCATCCAAATCACCATGTAGAAAGGTTGTTTTAACATCTAACTATTCTAACTCAAGGTTAAGTAATGCAATTTGTGCCAACATAGTACAAATAGAAACAAGTTTTACAACTGGTGAAAAAATCTCATGAAAGTCAATGCCTTCAATCTGAGAATACCCTTTTGCTACCAGTCTTGCCTTATACCTTTCGATACTTCCATCAACTTTCCGTTTCAATTTGAAGACCCATTTACATCCAACAAGACTTCTCCCTTCAGGAAGTTCTATAAGGTCCTAGGTATTGTTCTTGGTTAAGGAATCCATTTCTTCTTCCATAACCGTTTTCCATTTTTCACTATCCGTATCATCTATTGCTTCCTGATAACAAGAAGGTTCTCCATCTTCAGTAATCAAAGCAAAAGATGAAGCAGAATATTCATGCCTTTGGGGAGTTTTTATTTCCCTTGTAGACCTTCTTAGTGTGACTAGTTGCTGAATTGGTTCAGAAACTTCAACAATTTTCTTTGTATCTTCATTACTTTTCCTCCAAAAGTATCTCCTTCCTTTCGACTTTCGAAGAAAGGTCTAGCCTCCAACTGAATTTGTTGATTTCGCGACACCTGTTCCTATTCAATTCTTTCATCATTTGATCTTAAAAGAGAAGATTCATCAAATGTTACATCTCTACTAATGACTATCGTCCGTGAAGTAGGATCCTGCAACCCGTATCCTTTCACCGCATAGTCATACCCAACAAAGGCATAACATTTCAATTTTGGATCTAATTTTGAACGCTGATTTTTAGGAATAAGAGCATAGGCATCACAACCAAATATCCTTAAATGTGAATAATCACAAGGCTGACTTGACCAAACTTCTTCAGGAATTTTACAATTAATTGCTACTGAAGGTGATCTGTTAACCAAATAAAAAGTAGTGGATACTGCTTCTGCCCACAACTCCTTTTGCAGGTTAGCATTGCTGATCATGCTTCTGGATCTTTCCATAAGAGTCTGATTCATATGTTCAGCAACACCATTTTGCTAAGGAGTATAAACAGAAGTTTAATGTCTAACAATTCCTTCATCCTTACAATATTGTTCAAATTCTAGAGAAGTGAATTCACTACCATTGTCAGTTCTTAAACATTTAATTGATTTGTCTGTTCTTTTTTCTACCATTGCTTTAAATTGTTTAAAGACATTGAATACATCAACTTTCTTTTTTAACATAAAGACCCAAACTTTTCGGGAGAAATCATCAATAAATGTTAAGAAATATAAATCACCTCCATACGATACAACAGGAGATGGTCCCCACAGATCAGAATGAATATAGTCCAAAATTTCTTTACTATTATGACTTCCAGTTTTAAACCTCTGTTTACACTGTTTTCCATACACACAATGTTTACAGAAATCCAACTTCAAGGATTTCAAATCAGGAAGTAATTTACGGTTCATCAGTACCTGAAGACCTTTCTCACTCATGTGACCCAATCGCTGATGCCATAGGCGAGTACCTTCTTCTTCTTTCTCTGACACAATCGTTGCTTCACTGACCTGAGTACTTCCTTTGAGTCTGTAAATATTTCTGACCTTTTCTGCTTTCATAACAACTAGGGCACCTTTTGAGACTTTCAGGACTCCATTCTAACCTGCAACTTATAACCATCCGAAATTTCCAAGACTCCCAAAGAAATCAAAATTTTCTTCAATTCAGGTTAATGTCTAACACTATTTAATGTTCTAACTGTATTATCATACATTTTAATCCTGATATTTCCCATCCCAACAATCTGACATGATACATTATTACCCATAAACACAAAACTACCATTTACAACATCATATGAAGTAAACCAATTTCTGTGTGGACTCATGTGATGAGAAGCACCTGAGTCTAACAACCAACTTTCAAAATTCTGAGAGACATTACATACATAACTCTTCAACATATACAACATCATCTATCATACCTGAATCAACTTGATTTGCTTTCTTCTTTGGATTTTCAGAGTCTTTCCATTTCCAACAGTCTTTCTTTAGGTGTCCAATTTTATTGCAGTACCAACATTTGGCTTTATACTTTTTACCCTTTGATTTATACCTGGAAGAGCCCCTTGTTTTTTCCCCTCTTTCTTTTGACCCACCTCTGGCTACCATGGCTTCTGATGTAGAGGTTTCAACATTGGACTTCTTCCTTACTTCTTCAGCTAACAGAGCTCCCACAACTGAATCAAATTCCAAGGACTCAGTTGTGTTCAAACTGATAGAGGTAATGAAGTGGTCCCATGACTCAGGCAGGGAACATAGCAAGGTGATAGCTTTATCTTCTTCCTGAAATTTAACTTCCATATCCGACAATTGGAAAATAAGTGTATTAAAAACATTTAGATGTTCTGCAATTTTTGTACCGTCCTTCATCCGAAGACTGTACAATTGTATTTTTAGATAAATTCTGTTGGTTAACGATTTGGTCATATATAAAGTTTCCAGTTTTCCCCACAAACCTGCTGCTGAAGTTTCTTCAACTATATTGAAGAGAACTTCATCTGCCAGGCATAACCTGATGGTACTGAGAGCTCGGGCATCCAAGTCCTCCCAGTGTAAATCTGTCATGCTAACAGGGTTCTTCTTCACCTTGTCCAATGTTTTGTACAACCCTTGTTGCACAAGAAAATCCCTAACTTTCAGTTTCCATAGAGCAAAGTTATTCTTGTCGATGAATTTCTCTGCCTCGAACTTTGCATTCGTCATTTTTCCCATTTTCTTCCTATAGGGTTTAAAAAAAAACTATTTCTAGATTTTCTTCCTAGGGTTCTTCCAACAAAGGATTCACTTTTACTTTCAATTTCTACTTCTTAATGATCATTTTTTGTTAAAAAAAAATTCTGATTCAGTTCCTTCTTCTTGAAAAAAAAAACATTTTTGGAATTGACCCAAAAATTTCTAGAATTTTCACAAAAAACTTCAAACCCACTTCAAAACCTATTCCCAATTTTTCCAGTTACTTGAATTTTTATTTATTTATTTATTTTTTATTTTATTTATTTATTTTATTTTATTTTTTTCACTACTCCTTAAAAATTTCCTTCTTTTTTTTCAACCAAAGAAATCCTACCAAAGAGAAAATTTCTGCATTCAACAAATTTTTTTCTTTTCTTTCTACTGTCAAAATATAAAAAGAATTGCCCAGTCTGTACAAACAACGATTCTGTTTTCACCAAACCCTCAGACAACAACTTGTTCCTCCAACAGACTTCAACAGAGTCGGGCATGTAGAAAAAAATGCTCTTTCTCTGGCACTGACTGATTCCTTTAAAAAAAATGGCGGCTTCAGCTCTTGCGGCAACCTTCTTCCTCAACAGCGGTAGCGACGACCACTCTTTCTCCGGCGACAGGGTCAAACTCTCGAGGACAGTGTTTTTTCCAGAGGCTTTTTCCAGATAGACGAACCAACAACTCCTCTCCTTTCAAAAAATCCGAGCGGGCTCCTTCACTTGACAATGACAACATCTTTTCATCTGCAACATCGCGGCTCCACTTTTAGAACTTCCAAACAACTCAAATAATTTTTAATCGGCTTTCTCAAGCGACAGATTTCAGCGTAGGCATGGGCTATTCGTGTTTGGATGCACTATTCCAAGCCCTGACGGTGCTCGTCACTCCCTTCGAACTCTTCAACCGATGCTAATCAAAAAAGGCTTTTCCAGGACTGCTCGCTTCAAACGTAGTGTCAACTCAACTCAATCCTCTGATACCACTTGTTGGTTCGAGCAGTTACCTTAAACAAGAAAGAAATGAAACTAAAACTGAATGAAAACCGAAAAGAATCACACAAATAAACACACTATTTTACGTGGTAAAACCTTGACAGTGTGTCAAGGAAACATCCACACGGCAAGGGATTGGATTCTTTATTTGATCAAGAATGATTCTCCATGATTACATGATCTTGAGCATTCACCAGTTTTATAAGAGCCTATCCTCTGTTACATAACTGCTATTGGTTAGCAATCTCATTACAAAACTAACCGGTAGTAATTACTAAGATTTACTCATAATTACATAATTCGTTGTCACATTTCAACATATGTGTTTATAGATCTTTCCTATTTATATCTTTCTTTAGAGATTTAACTTCAAATAAGGGAAGTATATTAGAGGTGAATATAATGTATTAGGTGCAGATTAGTTTATTTGTGTGGATTTAATGTCTCATGTTCATATCTTATGGGGAGGGGTTGAGGGTGGGAGCCAATTTTGAGGTTACACTTGTTCAAGGAGCCACCAACTCTCATGGAATAAAAATGACAATATCTTAGTGTTTGACATATCAAAATATTTTGACTTTTAAATAGTTGTTAATGAAATTTGTTTTCTAAAATTTAACTTCGAATAAAGTTTGTTCGTTTGTTTGCTTTTGCTTTTGTTTTGTTTTAAATAATTTATCTATTATTTAATTGGTTACATGATGCCTAATTTACATGTAAGCCAATGAATTTTTTTTAATCCATCCCATTGTTTCTTGTCGAGTAAGGATTTTGAAGTTTGTATTTGGAGTACACATTAACCATGTTTATCACTTCATATTAATTATAGTGTCTAAATGACATGAGATTGGCTATGGTTAGGTAGCCACATGTCCTTTGGAATTGAATGATTGAGCTATTGACATCAAAACTACACCTTATGTGTCATGCTAACCAAATAGTTTGAAGCTTGTATCTAAATTACGTATTAACCATGTCCATCACATTCTATTAATTATAGTGTCTAAGTGTTGTAACCCTATTAGCCACTCTACTATAATAAAAGAGACGCTAGTTAAAAGTACCTCATTTGCTAACTAGAATGCTTCCCCTTTAACCCTTGCTTTTGCTCATATGGGTTTTACAAGGAAGTTAATAGATGTTATAGGGATGGAATTACATAATTGAGTAATTTCTTATAGTTATTTTGTCATAATCATACAACTGTGAAATAATAAATATTTTATAATTGAGAAAAACTCATAATTGAGAAGAATGTTCTTAGTGAGTTGGGGAAATTCTCATAATTGAGCATGAAACTTGTGCATGATTTGTAATTACTTCATTCACATGCCATCAAGTCTATCCATGACTTGTTTCCACCCAATTCACATGCCATCAATCCTAACTTCTCTTGGCCCTAAGTGTCTAGATATATCCTCTCAGGTCTAGCAAAGGCCTTTATAATGGGACTCTCTTAGGGGCAAAGGACGAAGGAGAAAATGGTGAGAGAATTTTATGTTGCAGAAATACCACTAGACTAGGCCCCCACTTGCTACATGATTGAACCTAGTTTATATGTGATACAAGGGAGGCTAAGGAGCAAGGGATTGGAGGAGTGCTTAACACTGGAAGGTATATATATTATAATTATATTTTATATGAATGTAAAGTTGATTTCCCTCTCTATATGTTCATTTTTGGCATGCTTAGATTTGGTATGTCATCTAATTTTCCTTTTGGACACGACAAAGCATTGCCTTTATTTGGTAATGAATGTGTGCAAGTGTCAAGGCTAAAGAGTGGGAGCAAGATCTCTAATCATGGGCAAAGCTTCTAGCTGTTGCAATAGGTCTATGATCTTCATCAACACGCGTGGGGTGCAAGGTACACCCATGCCTTAACTATTTCCATTCCATATAAAAGGTTGATTGATACTAGATTTAGGAAACTCTTTGCATTCATGTTGTCCATTGTGTGGTAGATTGTGAGGTTGGATCTATGGGAAATAGTCCCTTTGTTTTGAATATAAATAAAAAAACACTAAGGCATTGAGCTTGGTTATGGTTGGTTGGCCACATGTCCTCCTCCATTGGAATTGAATGATGACTAGCAACATTGAAGCTACATCTTATTGCATTCCATGCAATCCATTTTGATTGTTTTCATCTCGGAAAATCTACCGTTGTTAAGAAAAACTAAGTGATTTGTTAAGAAGGCTTCAAGCTATTATAATATTGAAGAAATTGCAAAATAGTTTATCATTCCCTCAATTAATCACACCATATTGATCTCCTCTACAAGGTAGTTTATCAAGTATCTTGCATTCACCTGATTGTAATTTTTATAACACCCATTGAATACTTGATTCCTAGAGTGATTTGAATTTGGTGCTTGGTTACATAAAATGGTAGTAACAAAAGTTATTTGACTCTAATTTTAACGCCTATTGCGAAAACTATTTTGACTCTTATTTATGTTTAAAGTTTTCTTTACCTTTGCTTGGTTTGGTTTGGTAAAATGGCTCCAACATGTTTAGATATTTTTGTATTTTTCCTTCTATGATAACATAATGGAATTAATTTGTAACACATGAACTAAATTTATAGGATTTTAAAAAATAACTAATTAATGGGATTTATCCATTCAACATCGTCTCGGATTTTAAACTTGGAAAAAATGTAAGTTTGGAAACTAGTTTGGATTCTACTCTATTTATTGCTCTTTAATTCTTTAAGCATCACATGGGATGTGTAAACTCTACTTTGGATTGTATCGTTTAACTATGTTTTTCAATTTTTCAAGGATTTTGCATAGAATTAATTAATTGGAAAGTTCCATATATTTATTTATTGAAATGAAGTTTTGCAATATTTGTAAGATCCTTTGTTCTTTATGAATTTTCGTAGGATTATTGTTTCCTTGTTAAGTAAAAAGAAAGTTAAGCAAAGTCTTTCGGTAGAAATAACATAAGAGAAATTTTTTGGCCAACGCGTTTCAAACCAACAAGTGTGGTTCATCATTAGGACTAGATGATGAACCACACTTGTTGGTTCGAAATGCGTCGGCCAAATTTTTTCTCTTACGTCATTTCTATCGAAAGGCTTTGCTTAATTCATTATGGATCATAGAAGTCTGAATATAAAAAGAAAGTTATTTTTTTTTTCAATTAAGATTTCGAAGAAGCTTTTGTGTTAATTTGTGTAAGATGTGAAAACTCTAAACTCTAGAGCATATCATTTGACAATGCTTTTGCACTTTTAGGAAATTTGTAGAGAATCAATTAAATGGGAATATCCCTAGGTATATTTATTGAAATGAACTTTTGCAATATTCATAATAGCCTTGGTCCTTTATGAGTTTCCATAGGGCCATTGTTTTCTCCTTAAGCAAAAAATTGCTATTTTTTTTCCTATTTAGGTTGGAAGAAGCTTTTGAGTTAATAATATTGTTCATCTTTGATTTGTGAAATAAATTTGGTTCCACTCTGTTTGGACGGGCATATTGTTATCATTTCAAGGGTTGTGAAACAACATTCTAGTTGGAACTCTCTCCCTTGACATGTGTTAATTAACAAGATTGTGGTCCCTGTAACTCATGACACTTTTGTCTTGTGTAGTAGATACATAATTTTTTTGACCCTTTTTTTCTTCTTCAATTTAATGGTACATGTGAAACCTATCAAAACTTTGGCAATCATAGAGCATTTATATTTATTTTGATGTATCTAGATGCAACAATTTCATGCATTAAGAGATTATACCTCAAGGATTTTGCACAATAGCTCAAATATTTCTAATCAATTCTTTGTTATGCAGAGATGCGTAGATCAACCACTTAACAGGGGCAATTCTTGAGAAGGCAACTATACAAAATTGTGTAGTTCTATATGTTTTCTCTTTTTCCTAATTGGATATTAAATGAACAAATAGGTGTATAAATTCATGTTTTAATGCAAGACTTGTGTTTCCAATCTAAGGTAACAATGATTAAAATGCTTTAGGGACTGCAACTCATGTATTAGTTGTTGTGCAACCCTAAGTTAGAAATTTAACAATAAATATAAAAACAATAGGCTTTGTGTTAATTACTAGACAAAACCTCATATTAAGTATAAAGTCCCATGCAAAACCCTAGATATTGAGTTGTATTTCTATTACTATATTAGTGTTGTGAACTAGACCCATTAATTGCAATTGTACGTTTGTCTTATATATATGTACACTAAAGAAATTTAGTTTTACTTCATTGCATTTTTATACATTTATTTTATTGTAAAAAAATTACCTATTCAAAAATACTTATATATCATTTTTATATTTATTTTTTAAAATCCAGATATAATTTTATCCCTTTTAAAAATATTTTGATTTTTCTGATATCACATTTGATAAATTTAAAATATTGGCATTAGATAACAATAACCCATCCATGTTTAACAAAGATTGGGACTATGAGTCGTTGGATCAAATTGATGTTTGAAAATTTACTACGTCTAAGCCAATAATCCATGTTTTTCCTAATTAAAGTTAATAATCCAACTTGTTACAAATGTTATGTAAATTATATATGGTGAAAATTTGGATTTTAAAGAAAAAAAATAGTTCAAATACTAATGAGAATAAATCTATTTTATATATGTTATATAATTTTATGACGTAATATAGCTAATAAATAATTCATAAATAATATATTTAATTTATATTATAATTACCATTAAAATAAACTAAAAAATAAATTTGGTAAAAAAGAGATATATAACTAACGCAAAATAAAAAAGAGTCGATGGAAAAGATGAATCCAAAATAGTAAAGGTTTGTGTAGATGAACATCATTTGGCATAATGCAACCTCGAAAATCATATATTTAATATTTGTTTGTAAAAGAGATGGATTCAAAATTTTTAAAAATCTGGGAATATTATTAGTCCCTGTCTGGGACTCTTAGCAATCGATCGTGCGTTGATTGCCTATTAATCTCTTGTTTGACCAAAAAATATTGCTATACATCACAATTTTAACCAAAGTTTTCATATTAAAAAATAATATAAAATTTATTATGTAATCGCTGATTGGCCAACAAAGTTGAGGGTCTTATTGCGGGCTTCGCAGGTTTCAAGACGGGTAAAAGTAAGATATCCTAAGTTTTTGGTACCTCTTCTGCGTGTCCTTGCGGCAAACTTTTCTGATATCCAAAGTTTTCAGGTGCAAAAGATATTCAACTTTTCTGCTATCCAAGGTTTTCTCGTGCAAAAGATTTTTATATCCAAACTAAATATTCTGGTGCAAAAGATTTTTATATCCAAACTAAATATAATTCACTAAAGATTTTTATATCCAAACTACATATAATTCACTGACACAAACTTGCCTTCATTTTATCCAAAGTGCAGTTGGGGCAAAGTTTTGTATCTGCCACATGTCTATCTGCATGCATGCAACTCTAGTGCTATCTACAAGTCAGCAAGCCAGTTTATTATCCATCCCAACCTTGGGGTGATTCTTTCTTTCCACCAGCGGTTGGATTCTATCATCCAGAACAGGCAGTCGATTATTGTGTAATCTCAGTCACCGGGGGAAATTAGCTATGGAAGGGCGCAAGTAATGGTAAGGTTTGTGACCTAGACTACAAGATTACTGTTACTGTTTTTTGTTAATATTCTGTTGATATATCAATGATCAATTTTTTTGGTTATATGTACGAAGTTTACAATTCAGCTAAGGCAAAGCCTACCATAGATATAAGCTAATATAAAACAATCTTCACATCTAATAAAACATATTTCTATTTTTTTTCTTCCGGAAAAAAAAGAAGAAGAAGAAGTTTTCTTATTTATTTATCCCAATTTATTATCTTTTTGACTTATAATTTAGAGATCCATTAGCAATAATGCCCGCATTTTTGTGTTTTATGTATGTGGGTTTATTCATGTGACTGAAAACGAAATGTATCGTTATTTTTTGCACAGGCATAATAAAATTCTCATTCAGGGACTCAGCCAACCTGCCCCGGACTCAAAGGATTTGTGTTTCGAACGGCAATTTGGTCAATCCTTTGCCGTTCAAACCATGGCTTGTTTCTGGAAGCAGCACTGGTCGTATTGGTGAAATCCTCAGTACAACACCGTTCGACTCATTTTCACCTTTTGCTGCGCCCTAATATTTGGCTCTATTTTTTGCAGAATTGACCGGAACATGTAAACATTACTTTCTCCAATTCTAATGTGTTGTTCGATGTGGACAAAACGATCCAATTCTTATGTGTGGTTGGATGTTGTTTGCAGGCAGAAGCAACAAGATATATTCAATGCTTTGGGATCCATGTTCGCAGCTATTATCTTTCTGGGCTTCTCTAATGCCGTCTCTGTCCAACCAGTAGTTGATGTGGAAAGGACAGTTTTCTATAGAGAAAAGGCAGCAGGGATGTCTCCGGCTCTTCCCTATGCTACTGCTCAGGTAACTATTTTTAATTTTTTTGGTTAGGGCTGTTCGTATTTTTTTGGGTGCGTGTATTGTAATTTTTGGTGTGTGTATCATTTTTGTTGATGCCCTAAGATTTTCATTCTATTCTTTATTGGTCTGAATTTTTAGCATTTTTCTGTCATGAATTTATGTGCCACACTTTTTCTTTTTTTTTAGGCATTTCCATGATTCGAAATCAAATAAATCCAAAAAAATTCTGTGCTAAAGTTCTTCATTTCTTTCATCTTGTCATTTGCATGAAGCGCGATAAAGTCATATGCCTGCGGTAAATTTACCCAAAAATAATTATGAATTTAAGTTCTTAATTACTCAACAATTATTTCCTTCCCACATTGTACAGAGTTTAGATTGGTATTTATCCAAAAATCAATTATTTGTTTTACATAGGTTAAAACAATGTAATCATCGGGTTTACATTGTTATTCACTTTATAATTTCTGAGTTCAATCTTTAATTATTTTTACCTATAACATTGTTTTTTCCGAGGAAAAAATCAAAACTTTTTATTAAGAACTATAAAAAGTTTTACAAGCTATTTTGGTCTTAAGCCATCACTGGTGGCTCAGAAATTTGCTGTTCTGCTCAACATTAAGGAGCTGTTCTGCTGATCGTTGGAGTTTGGAACCTGTACAAACTTCCTCCCTATGGAGGCATCATGTAAAAACATGGAGAAAGGAAAAAACATAACCTGGGGTCTCCTTCAAACGGAAGGAAAACAACCCCATACAACAAAAAATAAATATAAGTTTTATAGCCCGGAAAAGATACCATATGAAAGTAAATGTCTGAGACTGTATGCTGTGGTAAAAAAAAACAGTGTACAAAAACTAAGTAAAGTAAAACTGGAAAATACATATATATACAGAACTGTATATAACCGCTACAAAACTGCTGTCAAAAAAGAGGAAGAAACGACTGTGGTCAAAGAGATTACCTATAACATTGTTGTCTTTATTTTAGATAGCAACCATTTTTCTATGTATAGTAAATAAGTTAATTTTACTCTTGTATAGATGGAAGAAGCCATCAAAATTTTGTAACTTATTTTCAATTTATTTTTATAACCCTCTTCACATTTGTTCCTTTAATGCTAAATTTTCTTTGTGTTATTTATCCAGTTCTTGTTTACTAATTATTAATTTCGTATATGCTTATTTCAGGTACCGATTTCTCTTTTGAACATAGCGTTTTCCTTTAACTTTTCCAAATTTGGCATGGCTTGATTTCAACTTATTCAACTCTTCCGCCACGTCTAAGGTACCCAAATTTTGGTTTCTCATTCTACATGGGTGTGATTTCTCTTGTTCGAAGAGGAATCTCCCGACTGTTAACCTCCGAAATGTTTGTTAATTGTTTTCTTTCACGTCTTTTGGGACATGTAGTTCCTTCGAAACATAATTATTTATAAAATGATATGAGCCTCTCATGTATTGAGTATTGTTTTCGATTATGAAGAAAACATTTAAGTTATATAATTATTTTTCTAATTACATGTTTCTTGAGGTCGGTTAGAGCTCTTCCAAATCTTGTCTCCATGTAATGATATTTTTAGATCATAAATGAAACTTTGTATAATTTTGGAAAACAATACCATTGTGTTTTCTTGTGAAAACAATGGTAAATATTGATACTTTTGTATTTTCGATCATTGTGTATCTAGGCTAGTTTATTATATTCGCAAAGTGAAGATTAAGATTTATTACATTAATCAAAATTTATTATATATATATATTTTATTATTGTTGTGTATACATATTTACTCTTCAAAGTCGAACAAGATTTTCCAATCCTGTATTACTAGGTGCGGTGTGTGTTGAAATAACACATATAGATAGACTTGTATACATAACCAATACCTATCTAGTTTCAACAAATACCTTCATGTTTAATTTCTCAATTAACACATTAAATGTCTACTATGTATGCGATTGTTTTCTTTAGCATAATTTCTAGTTTTCTTCCTTTAATAGTTCTTTAGCATAATTTCTAGTTTTCTTCCTTTAATAGTCCTCCACACCACACAATATTTATGAATAAAAATATAACCATAAGTTTTCTACTATATAAAATTTATAAAATAAAACAAAACAATTAGCCCTTTTCTCTTTATAGTTCAAAATTCTCTAATAAAATTATAACTAACTCTTTTCCTTTTCTTTTACTATGGAAAATGAGTAAGTAAAATGTAACTAAATTATTTTCTTTCTTCTACATAGAATTTGCAAATGAAAAACATAATTATTTACTTTTTCCAAAGAAAAAAGAACAATAGGTAAGGACACTGACTTCAAAATCAGTAGTTTAGGGAAACAATTAATTGGTCAATTTCATAACTTCTGGATAAATCGAATCATCTAGATTAGATGCCTAAGACTTATTATTGGGGAATTTCTTGGAGGTTGTATAATTTTTTGATTATTTGCATCATACTCGGCCAAATTATAGGAATAGATTACCTTCTGATATGAAAATTTTTTATATCAAAAGGAATAATTTTACATATGGACAATTATTCAATCTTTTGATCATCCACAACAATCTATCTTCCTTGCCCATTGGTGAAATAGGACCCGTTCACTCAGAAAAAGAGACTATTTCATTCATCAAATCACAAGTATCTAACATATTATTACCTAAATATTTAAAACGAGAACGAAGTGGTGACCAAACGTTTGTATTAATCTATGATTTGTACAGATCCTTAAATTTACTAACTCGATTGAATCCATTCGTTCATGAAAAGAGATATCTTTCTTCGATCAAAGAGATTTCTACAACGCCTTTAACAAAAGAACAAATAGTCAATTTTGAAAAAACTTTTTGCCAACCTTTTTTTAAAAGATCCGATTCAGAAGAAAACAACTTTGATCAGTGCTTTAAAAGGGGTTTCAGTTCAAACGTGGGTCTTATTCAAACTCGATCTTATCAAGATGATTTACTATCCGAAATGTTTTCCAATAAGAACGAGGAAATTTTTCCTCATATTCAAGATTGGTTTGTAACCGAATGTTTAAAAAACAAAATAGTAAATGAAGACATAAATGGAAGGAGTACCCTTTCTAATTCATCTAAAGAGGAACAAAATATTTATAGGATCTCTCAAATAGATAGTATTTTTTCAAAATGGGATTTGTTCAAAACATATATGCCCTGGTTTTTTACCTCTGCATGGTGTAAATATATTGAAAATATGCTTTTAGATACTCTTTCGGAGATATTACTACATGGCAGTAATCCATTTGTATCTATTTTGCACTAGAAATAATTTAAATTCTGATTTCAGTTTGAAAATAAAGGTATGCATGGATTTTGAGCCTTTCATTATTTGTCAGGAATCCCTTTTGGTCTGTATTCACTTGAAATTTATCAAAATTAAAATTAAATTTGAGAGAAAATAAAAGGCACTTTTTCTCTATGTATTGTTCAATTTAATTTGATTGCAGATTTTGGAAATTCCATGATGGATAGGAGTATAATCAGTTCATTTTAGTGGTTTCTATCTATCAAATTTCCAAAACTCTTACCATAAAAAAAGTAATTACTCTTTTTTTTCCCTTTGGGCTCGTCACAAAAATTAGTCAAATAAATGTTCATTGATAATGTGAGTGTTTTTGGGCGTTACAGCGGATTCCTCTGTGGTGGAGATGGTATTACTGGGCATGCCCCTTCGCATGGACGCTCTACGGACTGGCGGTATCTCAGTTTGGCGATATTTCAGATGAAGTGGTGATGGCAGATGGCGAGAAGCAACAAGTGAACGAATTTCTGAGTAATTACTTTGGATATAAACACGATTTTCTGGGACCGGTTGCAGTTGCAACAGTGACAATCGCACTTTTGTTCGCTGCGATCTTTGCACTGAGCATTAGAACACTTAATTTCCAAAAAAGATAGAAAGAGCCTTTATTCTTTTGTTCAGAACAAAGGATTTTTTTACAATCTATGACTGATTTCAGTTGCTTGAGTAAGTAAACAAATTAGAGGGAGATAGCTACAGAAAACAAGTTATGTTCGTATCAATGAATAAATTCTTATAAAATATTTTATTTATAATAAATAAATAAATAATTATAAAAATAAAAGAAATCTGCGTAACGCAATACATATTATTATCTTCTATATACATATTTTCATTTTTCATTTTTAAATATTTATGGTGAATTATAGTCATTATTTTTATTAAAAGATAATTTTAATTTAATAATTTTTTTTAAATGATTAATTTTTATTTTTTAAAATTATTAAAATATAAATTTATAAATTAATAATTTACAATACATTAACACTAACAAAGTGAAATTAATTTTTTGAGGAGCTCACGTGGTAAGATACTGAAAATGAAAACTAAATGAAAACAATGTCTCATCTTCACATCTAGACAGTTTGCTAAATTTTAATTTAAACATTTTATAAGCATATTCATTATATAAAATAATGTTTTAATTTAAATATCTTAATAAATTAATGTAATAGTTTACGGAAGTTCGATTTTTTTGTTTTTAAATAAGTTTTATTCTTAACAAATATTTAGACAGTAAATTATATTACAGTAGAAATATAATATTCGTATCACAAAGCACAAAACTGAGTTTTATGTTGGATGGAATGTGATTTCCGCACCCACCAAACTCTTCATTAATCACATTTGGTCATCCAAAGGCAAAGTTAAATATGGTTTCTGCAAGGTTGGCACCTCCTCTAAGTTCCCTGCAGACCCCGACAGGGACTACCGCCACGGCAGTGGCTCCTTGTTAAAGTAGATGAAGATTATTTGGCATCATGCAATCTCAAGAAGTTGATATTTGACTTAATAATTTTTAATTTTAATATATTTAAAAATTAATATCTAAATGACAATGTCAATTATTAAATTAATAAAATAAATGTGTATTTATAACTATTTTGATGATGAATCACACTTGGTTTGAAACGTGTTGGTCAATTTTTTTATGTGATTTTTACCAAAAGACTTTTCTTAATTAATATTTATATTATTTTTTAATAATCAAATTATTTTTTACAAAAAGACTCGTTTTGCCTACGAAAATTCATATAATCTATTTTTTCATTCAAATAGGAAAAAATTAGTTTTTCATTTAAGTTGGGACATTGATAATTAGCGAAACATTTATGATTTATAAATATTGTCTCAATATGATAAATATGGTTAATTATGGTCAATTTTGGTCAACCATGGTCAATCATGGTCAACCATGGTCGAATGTCACATTGTGACAAAGATTGTCTTAAATGAAAATCAACCATGGTTAAGCATGGTCAACCATAGTCCAACATTAGATTGTAACAATGATTGTTTCGATATGAAAATCAACCGTGGGCAACCATAGTCAACCATGTTTATTTTAGTGTTTATAATATTTATCTTAGGGTTTATAATATTAGTCCCTTAGGTTTAATATTATTCCCTTGGGTTCATAATCGCTCGGGGTTTTAGTATAAATCCCTTGGGTTTATTATTCCCTTGACTTTATAATATCAATCCCTTGGGTTTATAATATCAATCATGGTCAATCATAATGAACCATGGTCAAATGTGGTATTGTGACAAAGATTGTCTCAATATGAAAATTAACCATGGTCAACCATGGTCCAATGTCACATTGTGAGAAATTTTGTATTAATATGAAAATAAATCATGGTCAACCATGGCACCGCATTGTGACAAAAATTGTCTCAATATGAAAATCAACCATTGTCAACCATGTTTATTTTAGGGTTTATAATATTTATCTTAGGGTTTATATACCTTGGGTTTATACTATCAATCCCTTGGGTTTATTAATCTAAGGGTTCATATTTCTAGTGTTTAATATTATTCGTTTAGGTTTATAATGCCTTGGGTTTTTAGTATTAATCCCTAGGGTTTATTATTCCCTTGGCTTTATAATACCATCCATGGTTAACCATGGTCCAATGTCACATTGTGACAAATATTCTCTCGATTTGAAAATCAATCATGGTCAACCATGGTCTATCATGGTCCAATGTCACATTGCGATAATGATTGTCTCAATATGAAAATCAACCATGGTGAACCATGTTTATTTTAGTATTTATAATATTTATCTTAGGGTTTATATACCTTGGGTTTATAATATTAATCCCTTGGGTTTAAACAATTATGGTCAACCTTGGTCAACTATGGTTAACCATGTTTTATAAAATCAAACATGGTCAATCATGGTCAACCATGGTTAAACATTGCATTGTGACAAAGATTGTCTTGATATGAAAATCAACCATGGTTTAGCATGGACCACCATGGTCCAACATCATGTTGTAACAAGGATTCATTCAATATGAAAATGAGCCATGGTCAACCATGTTTATTTTAATGTTTATAATATTTATCTTAGGGCTTATATACCTTGGGTTTATAATCTTAGCCCCTTGGGTTTAATATTATTCCCTTGGGGCTTTAGTATGAATCCATTGGGTTTATAGTATCAATCCCTTAGGTTTATTATTCCCTTGGGTTTATAATATCAATCCCTTGGGTTTATTATTCCCTTGGGTTTATAATACCAATCATGGTCAACCATGGTCAAATGTCGCATTGTGATAAATATTGTCTCAATATAAAAATCAACCATGGTCCAACGTCGCATTATGAGAAATATTGTCTTGATATCAAAATCAATCATGGTCAAGTATGGTCACCCATGGTCCAACTTCACATTGTGATAAGGATTGTCTTAATATGGAAATCAACCATGGTAAACCATGTTTATTTTAGGGTTTATAATTTATCTTTGGGTTTATATACCTTGGGTTTATAATATCAATCATTGTCCAATGTCACAGTGTGACAAAGATTCTCTCGATTTGAAAATCAATAATCGTCAACCATAAGTAACCATGGTCCAATGTCACATTGTGACAAGGATTGTCTCTATGAAAATCAACCATGTTTATTTTAGTGTTTATAATATTTATCTTAGGATTTATATACCTTGGATTTATAATATTAGTCCCATGGGTTTAATATTATTCAACCATGATTAACCATGGTCAACCATGTTTTATAAAACAATCATTGTCAACAATGGTCCTACATCACTTTGTAACAATGATTGTCTCAATATGAAAATCAACCATGGTCAACCATGTTTATTTTAGTGTTTATATACCTTGGATTTATAATATTAGTCCCTTGGGTTTAATATTATTCCCTGGGGTTTATAATATCAATCCGTTGGGTTTATTATTCCCTTGGATTTACAATATCAATCATTGTCAACCATGGTCAACCATGGTCAATCACGACCAACCATGGTTTACCATGTTTTATAATTTCAATCATGGTCAACCATGGTGCGACCTCATATTGTTACAAAGGTTGTCTCTATGAAAATCAACCACGGTCAACCATGGTCCAATGTCACATTGTGACCATGATTGTCTTGATATGAAAATCAAACATAGTTAACCATATTTATTTTAGGGTTTAAAATACTTATCTTAGGGCTTATATACCTTAAGTTTATAATATTAATCCTTTGGGTTCAATATTATTTAGTTGCATTCATAATTCCTTGTGGTTTTAGTATTAATCCCTTGGGTTTAAAATAGTAATCCATTCGGTTTATTAATCAAAGGGTTCATATGCTTAGAGTTTAATATTATTCCCTTGGTTTTATAATATCAATCCTTTGGGTTTATTAATCAAAGGGTTCATATTTATAGGGTTTAATATTTTTCCATTGGGTTTATAATCCTTTGGGTTTTTAGTATTAATCCCTTGGGTTTATTATTCCATTCGATTTATAATATTGATCATGGTCAACTATGGAAAATCATGGTCAACAATGGTCAATCATGACCAACCATGGTCAACCATGTTTTATAAAATCAATCATGGTCAACGATGGTCCAACATCGCAATGTGACAAAGATTGTCTCATTATGAAAATCAACCATGGTCAACAATGGTCAACCATATTTATCTTAGGGTTTATATTATTCCATGGGTTTAGTATTATTCTCTTGGGTTTATAATCCCTTGGATTTATAATATCAATCATGGTAAACCATGATCAACCATGTTTTATAAAATCAATCATGGTCAACCATGGTCCGACATCGCATTGTGACAAAGATTGTCTCAATATGAAAATCAACCATGGTCCAACGTTGCATTGTGACAAATAGTGTATCGATATGACAATCAATCACAGTCAAACATGGTGAGCCATGGTCCAACGTCATATTGTGACAAGGATTGTCTCAATATGAAAGTGAACCATAGTCAATCATGGTCATCCATGTTTATTTTAGGGTTTATACTATTTATCTTAGGGTTTTTATACCTTTGGTTTATAATATTAATCTCTTGGGTTTAATATTATTCCGTTGGATTTATAATCCCTTGGGGTTTTAATATTAGTCCCTTGGGTTTATAATATCAATCCCTTGAGTTTATTAATCTAAGGGTTCATATTCATAAGATTTAATATTATTTCCTTGGTTTTTCTTTTTAATTATCAATAATCCCTTGGTTTTATAATATTTTTTTTTGTAAGTAAGACCCATGGGGGATTTGAACCAGTGACCTATCACACGGAGTGCCTTAACAATGCACCCATTCACCGTTAAAACAAAGCCCCATAGGCTCCTTGGTTTTATAATATTAATCCGAAGGGCTTATAATAATTATCCCTTGGGTTTAATATTATTCCATTGTATTTATAATATTACTCCTTAAGGTTTATAGTATAAATACCTTGGGTTTAATATTAATTAATATAATAATGTTTATCTTAATGTATAATTAATATATTAATATTAAGGTTTATAATATAAGTTTTATAATATTGGGTTTGATATTATGGTTTATAATATTAAGTTTAAAATATAACATATATTAAATTGAGGTTTGCGTGTGGATATCAACCATATTTATTAATGTGATTGTACTAGTTGATTTATTAGTAATGGAGTACCTTGCTAGTCAACTCAAGTGTTTGATGTTTTTTTGGCTTTTGTGAATATGATTTTTTGCGTTTTTTTGTCTCAGGCATGATCTAAAATTTGTTGGGACTAGATTTTCTTGTTTTTGGGTTAGGGAGTGTTTTGAATGGATGACAATCTTGTTTGGATTGGATTTTTTTTTGGTTAAATTTGATTGCGGGAGTGGTGGAATTAGATTTAGCACCATCAAACACCTATAAATACCCAAAATATTCAAGCGGTAATATATATATATATATATATATATATATATATATATATATATATATATATATATATATATATATATATATATATATATATTTAATTTTCCAATAAATTTTATGAAAATATTTTCTACTTTTTTCTCGAACAAAAACGTCGCCCCTTTAGAGTACGCGGGGCTGTTATGCCTTTTGAGCATTCTTACAGGGAACTTGCCCAATTGCTTGTTGATTGAGAATTTGTTGCAGGAGCCTTCTATTCATTCATTCGTTCGTTGCTCTGAAATGGAGAATTCTTCTCACCTTTCACCTTTCCATTAGGCTGGTCATCATTGGGCCCTTTTTCGTTTCTGAGTGTTTAGCTTGTAGGCTTGATTTTACTTGAATGTATTACATCAAATAAAGGCGTTGTGTGCATTACTTGGCCTACTTGATTTTACTTGAATGTATTTCGTTTGAATGGAGGCATTATTTGGGCTTTTTCGTTGGTTCGAAAGCTTAGTTTCATGGGCTCTCTAATGGTTTTGCTTGAAGACATTACACGCGAATGAAGACATTTCATGCGACCAGAGATTGAATTGGGTGGTGGAGGTTAATCGTAGCAACGGATTGTCATTTTCCAATGCTGTTTACGATCTTCAATACTCAGAAAAAATAACAAATTATGTTCATCTGAGGAATGGAGTGTTAAGCTCCCTCTCCCAACAGCCGTCGATAATCTGGAAATCAACTGCAATCATTTCCTTAAATTATGGAAACCAACTGCAGTTATATCCTTAAACACCAATTGCAGTTAAATTAATTTCTTGTTGGGAGCTCCTAGAGTGGTCCATTACTCCCTCTGCAGTTCTCTACCATGATCTGTGGAACATTTGACACACAACCAACAAAAGCATGATGGAAGCTTGGCTATAAATACTTCTGTTTGGTCCCCAAGCTCACTAACTCAATCCCCTTCAGTCTTACACCATCAAATTAGAGTGATCAGAGCTTGGAAGTGCCACACGGTTTGAACTGTTGTGCGTTAGCCTAAGAAATTGTTTATTATTCTCTTCGCGGCTCGTGGCTCACAGGAACGTGTTGATTACCAACAAACCCTTATATTGATGATCGCTGGTTGTATCGACGTTGAGAATACACCTTGAAGTTTCAATATAGTCTCTGGACAGAGCTAGTTCTATTATTGTTATCTTTGAATTGAAATCACGGTTTACCGGGACGCTTGAATATATATACTCTATTTACGTTGCTTTTAAGTTCGTGTTTTCTGTCGTGATTGTTGGGAGCAAACATGGCTTTGGTTGTTAATTGATTTCAAGGTGGGTTCACTAGAGGAAAGTTTGGTTAGCAACAAAAGTAGCATCAATGGCCGGAGGTATGATTTATTGGGCATTAAAGTTTTCGATTCTTTTAAGTGTTTATTCCGCATTATTGAATCGTTATTTTGCTAACATTTGGTATTAGAGCGAATTTTATCTCTGCCTTGGTGTTTATAGACATGCCCTGTTTGACTGAATGCCATATTTAGAGGATTTTCTTAATTAAGGCATTTATTTGGAAATATGTCTAATTTTTGCTCAATTTTTATGCTTATAATATTTATTTGGTTTAATTATATGCAATTTGGATAATTGTTGTTCAAATTTATTAATTATGCTCATATTTAATTTGCATGAATTGATTATTTCTACTCTTTATACATGCTATTTTGGATGAGTATATGAGACCCATCGTTGAATGTTATGCATGAATATTATAGTTTTATTTATGCAATTTATAATTATTCACATATCAAGTTAATTTTTATGCATAAAAGAAATAATGTCTGAGTGATCCATATAATTTTTAATTAGAGAATAACCACAACATCTCTAATTAAATAATATTATATATTGATTAGGATCACATAAAGAATATTTAGACATTAATTGTAATTGATTATACTGAATATAATAAATTTTATCCCACAGGAATTTTTATTATATTTATATAATTAATTAGGATAAAATATTAAATTATTCATAACTTTTTTTTTTTGACAGAAACGGTTATGGGGTATTTATATTCATCTTGGCCTAAATGCCGAAAATCTGATTACATTGAGGACTTCTGTGTCCTGTTGCATCTCACTGCTAAGAATGAGAGTGCAGCTGAAGCTTGAAGACTTCTTCCTTGATAAGGAATTTATATTTTCGATTTCAGAGATTTTTCCCCACTTGAAGATACAAACAAATTATTTAAGAGTAAGCAGTAAAACATGACAGTAATCAGCTTATGGGATGGGTTCCCATGATTCCTCTTCGCCTTTCATCTTGACCCCGACAGAGAGAAGGGTAGCTTTGTTGGCTTCATTGTCCGCCTCTTTATTATGAGTTCTCAACACATGGTAGTAATTCAGCTTCTGAAAAGCGTTTTCCAAGCCCTTGATTCTGGATATCAGCCTTGCTAGTTTAAGATCCAACGCTGGGGAGTTGGAAATCATTGCGTTTATAATGATCTGGGAGTCACCTATAACAATAGCTTCACTTATATTTAGATCTTTGAGGATCTTGAGGCCTTGAAAGAGGGCCAGAGCCTCAGCTTGAATATTGGATGAATGTCTAAGCCCCCAAGCAAAGGAATGAATTTTTTCCCCAGAAGGATTTACAACAACACCTCCTGCACCAGCTTTGCCCGGATTGCCCTTTGCTGCCCCATCAAAGAAGAGAGAGTGTCTTGAGTGCGATTTGAGCCAGTCTTGAAAATCAGTTTCAGTTTTCCTTATTTTCCAGTCCTTAAGAGAAGGGGCGTTTCTGACTGCTGGTTGAAATTGCAAGTCAAGGAATGATCCCCAAGCAATGTCCTGTTGGCTAAGATTAGAGTCATCTTTTATATCAGTCAACACTCCTTTATATGGCATTTAATTTTGATTTCTAAGGCCTTGTGATTTTGAATAGTGTTTCTGAAAATTCTTCTATTTCGTTCTATCCATATCTGCCAACAAAGAACCTTTGGAAGGATAGCCCATGCAGTTTTGATTACCTGATTTTTAGGAGGCTGGCCAGGGTATCTGATTGCCCAATTTGAAAAAAGATTGGTAGTGGAACAAGGTAGCTGAAAGTTGGGATCTAAATTATGAATAAAGGAGAACTGGATCTGCTTAGAAAAATTGCACTCGAATTAAATGGACTACTGTTTCTGCGTTTTCTTTGCACAACGAGCATATGGAGGGACTGTGGAATCCTTTCCTCTGCAAGATGTCATATGTTAGAATTCTGCCATGGCAAAGAAGCCAAGCAAAGAAATCGACCTTGGGCCATGAAGGAAAATTCCAGACTCCCTACCAAGGTGATGGGTCGGGGGGGACGTAGGGCCTCTCATTCAGCGTGGTGTATCCCATGGAGACAGTGTAGCCTCTGTCATTTGGCCCCCAACCTTTCGAATCTCTTTCCCTCATATGCATGGGTGCCAAGCCATGAAGGAGATCCATCAATGTGGACCATTCATTGAGCAGATGAGCCGGCACCTCAATACTTTTCCAGCCTGCCCAAACAGAGTCGCTCCAATGGGAAATATCCCACAACGAACACAACCCCTCTCTGTCCATCCAGCATCGCAACGCTCTAATGGAGGCTCTATCTTCAATTGGGTCCTTATTCATGATTTTATCAGTCCATATATTGATCTTTTTACCATTGCCTGAGATCCAGTAGGAATGCACCTTGATTAAAGGAGCAGCTTTAACATACAGTTTGAGGAAAGACGAGTTAGGCATATGAATCACATTGTCTAAACAGCTTGAACGTGGACCTCTGAAATACTTTTTCTAGAGAGCCAATTGGGCCCAGCCAGGCTTGGGCACAATGATCCTCCAGATAATCTTAGCTTCCATAGCCACATTCTGCTGACAGAGATTTTTGAAGTTCAATCCACCCTCCCATAGTGGCTTGGAGATGGTTTCCCAGCTAATAAGGGGAATCTTTTTTTCATTCTGTTTTCTGCCCTTCCAAAAGAACCTGCGCATGAACTCTTCCATTTTTTTTAAAATGATTGCCGGAGCGAGAAGCCCAGCAAAGTGAAATAGAGGGAGGCTGGTGAGAACAGATTTTATTAGGACAAACTTGCCAGCAAAATTGAGCCAGGAGTAGCCCCAGGCTTGGATCTTGGACTTGAATTTTTCAAGCTGAGGGAGCCAATATTTGCTTGTAAGTCTCTTATGAAAAACAGGGAGGCCCAAATATTTGAATGAGGTCCAAGAAGAGGAGGCTGCAAAACCCAAACATCTAGAAATAGCGGAGAGCAATCTGGGCGTAGTATTCCAGCTGAAGATGTGGCATTTGTTCTTATTTACAACGCTGCCTGAGGCCTCACTAAATTCATCCAACACAGCTTTAAATTTAGTGGTAGAGGAGAGAGAGGCATTACTTAAAAGCAGAGTGTCATCTGCAAATAAGGCGTGGTTTATGTTTTTAACCCCTCTTGCAATACACAGTCCATTAATTTCTTGATCTTGCATCTTTTTGTCTAACAGGAAGCTGAGAATAGAGGCTTGGATGACAAAAAGCATAGGGGAAAGAGGACACCCCTGCCTAAGTCCTCTCGAAGCTTTGAAAAAATTAGTGGCTCTTCCGTTTACCAGAGGCGCAATCCATGGCTCTGAGATGCATGCCCGGACCCATTTAATGAATATTTCCCCAAAACCAAACTTGCTCATGACTTTTAAAAGAAAACTATGATTTACACGATCAAAGGCATTTGCTAAATCGAGTTTAATCACCATACCTTGTTCTTTTCGAAGAAGACTGGAATGGATTGCCTCTTGAATGAGGGTGAAGTTGTCCACGATCTGCCTTCCTTTGATGAAGCCTACTTGATTTTCTGGAAATATTCTGGGAAGAATGGGCTTCAATCTATTTGCAATTACTTTGGTGATTAGCTTGTACCTAGTGTTGCATAAGGAAATCGGACGAAATCTACTGAAGTTGTTGGCACCTTTTTCCTTGGGTATGAGGGCTAAGAAGGTGGAGTTTGTACTGCCTCCTATTTTCTGAGTATTTTGAGACTTTTGTATCATTTTGAGAAGGTCCTTTTCAACAATCGGCCAACAAACTTGAAGGAACCTGGCGGAGAAGCCATCCGACCTCGGGGCCTTGTCCGGATCCATCTCAAAAAGGGCCTTTTTAACTTCATCTTTAGTGATTTTGGCCTCAAGTAACCCGTTCATACGAGGAGTGATTGCCGAAGGGATGACGTCTAACAAATCTGGATATTGGAGCGGATCCTTATCTTCATTGTACAAGTTTTGGAAGTGAGAAAAAGCTGCTTTCTTAATGTCTGCAAAGTCCTTGTGAGTGTTGGTATCCTCCTTGATCTCAGAGATAGTGTTGAAGCATTTCCTGGCCTGGGCTTGTTTATGAAAAAAAGCAGTGTTCCTGTCCCCTGCTTTGAGCTAGAGATTTCGAGATTTTAATCTCCAGTATTCTTCATCAACTAGGTAGGCCTTATGAAAGCACTGTTGCAGCTGAGTTTCTTACTCTAACAGCTCCTTTGTGACTGTAGCGCTCTCCATATAAGTTTGATGAAAGACAAGAGAGGCTTTAATGGCTTTCCTTTCTGTAGCTAGGTTGGACAAGGATTTGGCCCAACGTTTTAGAACTCCTTTTACCCTTCTAATATTTTCCTCCCAGATGAAAGAATGAGAACCTTTGACGGGCTGACTCCAACAATCCTTGACTGTTTGCATGAAGTTTGGCTCCTTGACCCAGAGGGGACTAAATCGAAAGGGAATAGGACCCAGATCTAAATGGGCAAGGAGCTCTAGTTTTAAGGGCTTGTGATCCGAGACACTACTAGCAAGAATGTTCATTTTGGGTTCAAGACCTAGTAACAGATAAGAGCTTTGAATGAAAAATATATCTAATCTGGCATCAATATATCCAGAACTTACTCTTTTGTTAGACCAAGAGAACTTACCAGAAGAAGGTTTGATATCCAGCAAGTCCCAGTCCTGCATAAGATCCTCCGCCCATTCCCTTGCCGGATCTCGGACTGCGCTGCCTCCCCTTTTTTCAGACGAATGAAGAGTGAGGTTGAGGTCTCCAGCAATAATTATGTTTTCCAGATTTATCAAGTCTTCTTGGTGCCTTATAGAATCCCAACAATCCTTTTTTTCCCCGATGTTGACTGGAGAGTATACATTGAAGAGGCAAAAGATTTCCTTGGTATCCAGGTTCTGCATTTTCAGCAGCAACCAATGAGTATTACTCGCCTCAAAGATGATTGTAAATTTGTTGGCGTTCCATAGTGTACCAATCCCTCCCGAGGCGCCCCGAGCAGAGATTGCTCTTGCTTCACTTTTAAACCAAAGTTTCTTGCATGCTTGCAGGAAGACTATGTCTTCCAGCTTAGTCTCCTGGACGAGAAGTATGTATGGAGTTTCAGTTCTTATTAAGCTTCTCATGGCTTCTTCCTTAACTTTACTCCCCATACCTCTACAATTCTAGGAGATGACCTTCATTATTTATGTTTTTGATGGGCTCCCTTGGAGCCTTGGGGCTGATTTTTCAACATCTTAGGCTTTGGGACTAGCAGTTTTTCCAGAGTTGGCTGGCTGCCTTGTAGCTTGTCTTTGTAAGTCTCCTGCTCTCTTTTTTCCCTATCAGTTTTACGGCCTCTTGTAGATCTTCTTACCGAGGTTTGGGATTCTCCTATTTCTCCTTCCTCCTCTGACTCGTCCGTTTCCTGCTCTTCTTCCTCAACTTTTGAAGTCATGCCTTTGGGATCTTCAGCTCCTTTGATGGGGGCCGAGGGAGTACCTTTTCTTGGAGAAACTGGTTTTTGGGTCTTGATCTCCAGAGTATCTTCTGTCTGCTAGCTTAGTGGATAAAATTTGTTTTCTTGCGCCTTTTTGGGAGGGGGATGTTGAACATTAGCCTGAAGAGAGCCTTTCCCAGTGGGTCCTCCCAGTTTCTACCCTTTGTGGTTGAATTTTGCTCGCTTGACTTGGTTCCAACCCTCTTCGTTCCCTTTCTCTGGCTTTGCGTTGGACGAACAGTTTCTAGCAAAGTGTCCATGAACATGACATTTCTTGCATTTGAATGGCAGTTGCTCATAATCCAAGATTTGCACATGATACCAACTGCCGACTTTGATTTTGATTGCCTCTGGGAGACCAACCTCTAGATCCACTTCTACGCAGATCCTAGCATAGTTGTACTGATCCTTGTTGTTTTCCCGATCTATGAATTTCCCGAGAGAGTTACTGATGTGTTTCAAGGAATACCAGTTCCAGCAGTGCACTGGCAGATTTGGAAGATGAACCCACACCGAGACAACCTTGGGAACATCTACAGGAAGATCAAAGTCCGGAGTCCATTTGTTCAAATAGAGGCCCTGAGGGCCCATGAAATACGGCCCATTTTGGAAGATCAGATCTTTGTCTTCTTTGGAGGTGAATTTGAAGAGGAAGTATCCTCGCCCAAGAAAGTAAGAGGTAACACTTTGCTTGATTAGAGGAGCCCAGTTCCTATTGACCCATTGCTCAGTAGTTTTCGAAGAGGGCCAAAGTCCCGTGAATTGGCCAATGAGACCATGATCAGCCAAAGATAAAGCTACTTGAATGGGTGTCTCTGGAGGCAACGAGATCTCATGAATTTCGTCGAGCTTCTTAACGAATTTTGATGATTCGCTTTTTTTCTTTGGAGGTAGACCGGCCAAAAGCAGGTTGAAAGCGTCGAAGGCAGGAGCAGAAGGTGGATGCTTGAAATGAACCTGCGTCTCCATAGGATTAGGCCTGAGGCTGGCCGCCGTAGGGGCAACCATGCAGCCGGAGCCCAACCCTAGCCTAAAATCCCGGACAACCGCAGATCGGAGTCAAGCCCTTTGCGGGCACGCCTGGCTCGCAAAGATCAACTGCCACAGGAAGCGGGCGCAGACGCAGTCCTTAGAACCCGCGAAGTTCGGATCTCACTGCAGAGTGGGAGCCAAGACTCGCAGGTTGCAGAGCATGGGAAAATAATAGTTATTTTAAATTATTCATAACTTACCCACAGGAATTATGAATTAATAGTTTTATCATAAAGTTCAAATCTAAGATAGAATTTATATCAAATTATAATCATAATGTACCCTTTAGAATTATGAATTAAGTGAATAATTTGATAAATTCTATCATAAAGAATAATTGAATCTGCTTGAATTGAAAATTTAGTCCACAGACAATTTTTATGTCATTAGATTCAATTTTAAGCATGATTTACATTGGTAAAGCATGGAATTTTTTTTTTAGGCCTCAATTTTAACATAAGCATGTGATCTTTAATTTTATGCAGCTGTACAACCTGCAAATTTCTCTGATATTCGTTGTGATATCCCTGAACTTAAGGGAGATAACTATAAGGTCTGGAAGGAGAGAGTTCTCCTTCATTTGGGGTGGATGGACATAGACTATGCTATTAGGAGAGATGAACCATCGGCACTCACTAATACTAGCACTACAACGGACATCATGCTTTATGAACGATGGGAGCGATCTAATCGCCTAAGCATGATGTTCATTAATACTAAATTTCAGCTGGTATTCATCGTTTCGTTGATCAGCATGAAAAGGTCCTAGACTTGCTGATAGCCATTGATGATCAATTTGTTACTTCAGACAAGGCACTAGCAAGCACCCTAATCATGAAGTTCTCATCCCTAAGGCTCACTAGTGTGAAAGGTGTACGTGAGCACATCATGCAAATGAGGGACACTGTGGCTCAATTGAAGAAACTCAAGGTTGAAATATCGGAGTCTTTCTTGGTGAACTACATCTTGAACACCCTTCCACACCAATATGGACCCTTCAAAATCTCATACAACACACATAAGGATAAATGGTCAATTAATGAACTCATGACCATGTGTGTTCAAGAGGAAGGGAGACTGGTGATGGAACTAGGAGAAAGTGCAATGCTGGCAATGCGTGGAAAGGGAAAATCTCAAGCCAATCGGAAAGGGAAAGGTAAAGTACCTCCCCAAGTCGATATCAAGAAGGATTCCAAGTGTTTCTTTTGTAAAAAGAAGGGACACATGAAGAAGGAATGCGCCAAATTTCAGAAATGGCTTGTGGACAAAGGTAATCCAATCTCGTTTGTTTGTTATGAATCTAATATGGTTAATGTCAATATTAACACCTGGTGGATTGATTCTGGATCAACAATTCACATTTCGAATTCCTTGCAGGGTTTGCAAAACCTAAGGAAGCCAGTGGGAAGTGAGCAAAGCATCTTATCAGGAAACAAGATGGGCTCGCATGTGGAAGCTATAGGAACATGCTATTTAACTTTAAGTAGTGGCTTTGTTTTAGAATTAGAAAAGACCTTTTATGTTCCAAGTTTTTTTAGAAACTTGATTTCAGTTTCAAGGCTTGTACCTTTTGGATATTCCTTTAACTTTTCAAAAACATCCTTCAATTTATTTTATAAATCTGATTGTGTTGGGAATGGTATTTTTTCTAATGGTCTTTACTGCATTAATTTACAAAACAATGTCACTTATGATTCAATGCATGTTCACACTGGCACTAAAAGATGTGTTATTGATGAGGATTCCTCCGAATTATGGCAGCGGAGATTAGGTCATATCTCCATAGAAAGAATTAAAATATTAGTAAATGAAGGGGTACTTAATATTCTAGATTTTACTAATTTTGAGACTTGTGTGGACTGCATAAAGGGAAAGCATACCAACAAGTCAAAGAAAGGTGCAAATAGGAGTTCAGACATATTAGAGATCATACAAACTAATATATGTAGTCCAGACATAGACTCACATGGTTAGGGATATTTCATCTCTTTTATAGATGATTACTCACGATATATGTATCTCTACATGCTTCATAAAAAGAACGAAGCATTAGATGCCTTTAAGATCTTTAAGGCTGAAGTAGAGAAACAATGCGGCAAGCAAATTAAGATCGTGAGATCAGATAGAGGTGGAGAATATTATGGTAGATACACAAAAGATGGACAAGCACCTGGACCATTTGAAAAATTTCTTCAAGAGCATGGGATTGTTGCCCAATACACCATGCCTGGTTCACCCAACCAGAACGTTGTAGCATAAAGAAGAAACCGAACATTATTGGACATGGTGCGGAGTATGCCTAACAGCTCCAATCTTCCTAAATCCTTGTGGACTGAAGCACTTAAGACGACAATGTATATATTAAACCGAGTTCCAACCAAGGCTATTCCTAAAACACCATTTGAATTATGGAAAGGTTGGAAACCGAGTTTGCGACATATGCGTGTTTGGGGATGCCCGTTTGAAGTGAGAATATATAATCCACAAGAGAAGAAGCTGGACCCAAGGACCATTAGTGGGTATTTCATTGGATATGCTGAAAGGTCTAAAGGTTACAGATTTTATTTTCCATCTCACAACACTAGGATTGTGGAATCAAGAAATGCAAAGTTTCTTGAAAATGACTTGATTAGTGGGAGCGATCAAACCAGGAACATAGTTTCTGAGAAGGATCATTCAGAATCTCAACCTTCCACCTCAAGTGATAGATTGGTTATTGTTCACAGCACCCCTCAAGTACAAACTGGTGTTGAACAACCAATTGTTGAAGTTCCACAAGCTGCTGACGACATTCCAGTAGATCAAGTAGTTCAAGAGTTGCCAAGAACTTTTGAACAACGAGTTGAACCACATATTTCTCAGGAAGATGATGGTACAACATTAAGAAGATCTACTAGACCAAAGAGATCAACAATTCCTGATGATTATTTTGTGTATCTGCAAGAATTTGACTACAACATTGGAGCCGAAAATGATCCCGAATCCTTTTCACAAGCCATGAGTTGCAAAGAATCAGAATTATGTTACGATGCCATGAAGGAAGATATGAATTCTATAAAGAGTAATGAAGTCTGGGATCTTGTTGAGTTACCAAATGGTGCAAAAGCCATTGGATGTAAATGGGTCTTTAAGACAAAGAAAGACTCATTGGGCAACATTGAGAGATACAAGGCAAGACTTGTTGCTAAGGGATTCACTCAGAAAGAAGGAATCGACTACACATAGACTTTCTCTCCTATATCTAAGAAAGATTCCTTGTGCGTTATTATGGCATTAGTAGCCCATTTTGACTTGGAGTTGCAACAAATGGATGTGAAAACGACATTTCTCAATGGAGATCTAGAGGAGGAGGTTTACATGAAACAACCTCAAGGATTCCCCTCTAGTGATGGTGAGAAATTGGTTTGCAAGCTCAAGAAATCATTATATGGTTTAAAACAAGCATCCCGCCAATGGTATTTGAAATTCCATAATGTAATTTCTTCATTTGGTTTTGTAGAAAACATTATGGATCAATGTATATACCTGAAAGTCAGTGGGAGTAAAATCTGTTTTCTTGTTTTATATGTGGATGAAATTTTGCTAGCAACCAATGATAAGGGTTTGTTGCATGAGGTGAAACAATTCCTCTCTAAAAATTTCGATATGAAGGATATGGGTGAGGCATCTTATGTCATTGGCATTAAGATCCATAGAGACAGATTTCGAGGCATCTTGGGTCTGTCTCAGGAAACCTATATTAATAAAATTTTAGAGAGATTTCGGATGAAGGATTGTTCACCAAGTGTAGCTCCCATTGTGAAGGGTGATAGGTTCAATTTGAACCAATGCTCGAAGAACAAATTTGAAAGAGAACAAATGAAGAACATTCCATATGCTTCTGCTGTCGGAAGCCTAATGTATGCTTAGGTCTGCACAAGACCTGACATTGCATTTGTTGTGGGAATGTTGGGACGATATCAGAGTGATCTAGTTTAGACCGTTGGAGAGCTGCAAAGAAAGTAATGCGGTACCTTCAAGGAACCAAAAACTACATGCTTATGTATAGACAGACAGATAATTTGAAAGTAATTGGCTACTCAGATTTTGACTTTGCTGGATGTGTTGATTCACGCAAATCAACATCAGGATACATTTTTATGATGGCCGATGGAGCTGTATCATGGAGGAGTGCCAAGCAGACCTTGATTGCCACTTCCACTATGGAAGCCAAGTTCATCTCCTGTTTTGAGGCTAATTTACATGGTGTATGGTTTAAGAGTTTCATCTCTGGGCTTAGAATTATGGATTCTATCTCTAAGCCATTGAGAATGTATTGCGACAATTCAGCTGTTGTTTTTATGGCTAAAAACAACAAAAGTGGGAGTCGAAATAGACACATCAACATTAAGTATTTAGCTATAAGAGAACATGTTAAAGAAAAGAAAGTGGTCATTGAGCACGTCAGCACTGAGTTGATGATTGTCGATCCTTTGACTAAGGGCATGCCACCATTTAAATTCAAGGATCATGTAATGAATATGGGACTTGGTTCCGTTATGTAGTTTCTCATTGTATGGACAATGTTATTTTAATGAAATTCTTAATTATTGTGATGTTTTCCTCATATTTATGTGCACCTTAATTTGATTTGAGAGAATTCATCTGTGTAGGACCAAGAATAACCATAAGGTTTATTCACTAAGAAATTGTTGCCACATAAATTATAATAGAAATAAATACATAGTAATACATGGAAGATAATACTCGTCATTAGAGGACTTATCACCATGATTCATGTATCTATTACTTAATACAGATTATCAATGGGTTTTAAGATGATACATTAACATTGGAAGTATGGACCAAGTGGGAGAATGTTAAGCTCCCTCTCCCAATGGCCACCAATAATCTGGAAATCAACTGTAGTCATTTCCTTAAATTATGGAAACCAACTGCAGTTATTTCCTTAAATTACGGAAACCAACCACAGTTAAATTAATTTTCTTTTAGGAGCTCCTGGAGTGGTCCATTACTCCCTCTGCAGTTCTCTACCATGATCTGTGGAACATTTGACACATAGCTAATAGAAGCTTGATGGAAGCTTGGTTATAAATACTTATGTTTGGTCCCCAAGCTCACTAACTCAATCCCCTTCAGTCTTACACCATCAAATTAGAGTGAGCAGAGCTTGGAAGTGCCACATGGTTTGAATTGTTGTGCGTTAGCCTAAGAAATTGTTTATTGTGCTATTCGCGGCTTGCGGCTCACAAGAACGCGTTGATTACCAACAGACCCTTATATTGATGATCGCTGGTTGTATCGACGTTGAGAATACACCTTGAAGTTTCAATATAGTTTCTGGACAGAGCTAATTCTATTAGTGTTATATTTGAATTGAAATCACGGCTTACCGAGATGATTGAATATATATACTCTATTTACGTTGCTTTTAAGTTCGTGTTTTCTGTCACGATTGTTGGGAGCAGACATGGCTTTGGTTGTTAATTGATTTCAAGGTGGGTTCACTAGAGGAAACTTTGGTTAGCAACAAAAGTAGCATAAATGGCTGTAGGTATGATTTATTGGGCATTAAATTTTTTGATTCTTTTAAGTGTTTATTCTGCATTATTGAATCGTTATTATGCTAACATGGAGGGGTTTTTCCCTCTGTTGATCACGATAATTGATAGAGCACATTGCAGCCTCGCCATTGACAAGACTCACAAATTATACTCATCATGTCATGATACACATCATTGATTTATTTCCCATTCTAACTGTGTTTCAAGAAATGATAGCCTAATTCTCTTTGCAGGGTGGAACGGATGACCAATATTTGATGAGAATGAACATAGGTCTTATACGCTAGCCGGTGAAGCATTCAGTGAGAAGTTTTTTCAAAAGAGGGAGCGCACATTGATCTTGTAGGATTTGTTTGGTAAGGAGGGCCAAATGAAGCTGAGCAATGGTGAACTGGTAAAGTTGTCTAGTGGCGAAGAGGGGTTCAAAGACGCCTGGTTTTGTGCAAGATTCGTTAAAAAAGCGGGGGGCAAGGTTCGGTGGTGTACAGAAACCTTGCGAGGGATGAGTATGGAACAAAACAACCGAGCGAGAATGTGGATAATCATCACACAAGGCCAAGCCCTCCAGAGAAAAGACCAGTTTAATCTGTATGAGGAAGTTGATGCTTATAAGGACAATCGATGGTGGGTGGATGTGGTGACTTGGTAGAGGTGTCCAGTGATGAAGAGGGGTTCAGAAGGCCCCGGTTCTGTTCAAAACTTGTGAAAAAGGATGGAGCAGGGTTCATAGTGGGGTATAGGGATGTTGTGAGTGGTGAAGATGATAGAAAGCAATTGAGGGAGAAAGTAGATAACTGTCACATAAGGCCAAGCCCTCCAAAGCAAAGATCAGTTTAATCTGTATGAGGATGTTGATGAATGATGATTAGTGGTGGGTGGGTCACTGATACCCATAATTTATTGTTTGTTTTAACTGTGTTTCAATGAATGATGGTTTAGTTCTCTTTGCATGGAGGAATGGGTGACAACTGACCAATATTTGTTCAGAGTGAACATGAGTTTTGTAAGCCAGTGAATCATTTGAGTGAGAAAACTGTGCAAAAGAAGGAGCTCGCCTTGATCTTGTAGTGCTTGTTTAGTGATAAGTACGAAATGAAGTTGATCAATGGTGACTTGGTCGAGGTTTCCACTAATGAAGAGGAGTTTAGAGGGGCCTGGTTGTGTGCAAGACTTGTAAAAAAAAACAGGGTCAAGGTTTAGTGGAGTAGAGAGAGCTTGCGAGTGATGAGAATGAAACAAAACAACTGAAGGAGAATGCGTTAACTATCACATAAGGCCAAGCCGTCTAGAGAAAATACCAGTTTGATCTGTATGAGGAAGTTGATGCTTACAAGAATGATTGGTGGTGGGTGGATGTGGTGACCTGGTAGAGGTGTGTAGTGACAAAGAGGGATTCATAGGGACCTAGTTCTGTGCAAGACTTGTAAAAAAGCAGGGAGCAGGGTTTATAGTGGGGTATAGGGACCTTGTGAGTGGTGAAGATGAAACAAAACAACTATCGAAAAAAGTAGATAACCATCACATAAGGCCAAACCCTTAGAGCAAAGATCAGTTTAATCTGGTTGAGGAAGTTGATGAATGATTAATGCTGGGTGATCACAGATACCCATCATTGATATATTATCTATTTTAACTGTTTTTCAAGGAATGATGTTAGTTCTCTATGAATGGAGGAATGGATGACCAATATTTGTTGAGAATGAACATGGAGCTTGTATTTCAAGGAATGATGTTAGTTCTCTCTAAATGGAGGAATGGATGACCAATATTTGTTCAGAATGAACATGGAGCTTGTAAGTTGCTGAAACATTGAGTGAGAAAATTGTGCAAAAGAAATAGCCCACCTTGATCTTGTAGTGCTTCTTTAATGGGGAGGACGAAATATAGTTGAGTAAATGTTGACCTAGTAGAGGTGTCCATTGATGGAGATGAGTTTAGAGGAGTTTGGTTATGTGCAAGACTTATTATTTCAGAGGGGCCTGGTTATGTACCAGACTTGTAAAATAACAGGGGGCAAGGTTCATAGTGGAGTACATGGACCTTGTAAGCAATTAGGATGGACAAAACAATTGATGAAGAAAGTAGATAATCATCGCACAAAACCAAGCCCTATAGAGCAGAGGAAGTACTAGTTTAATTTGTACGAGGAAGTTGATGCTTATGAGGATGGTGGGTTGCGAGTGGGTGTGATCAGAGCAAAGACCAGTTGAATTTCTACCAGGTTGATGCTGAAGAGAATGATTGGTGGTGGGTGGATACCATGGTAATTGAGAATCACAAGTATATAATATCCTCCTTGCAGACAGATACAAGATGATATTTAATCATGGCAAATTGCAGCCCCAATCAAATTCATAGATAATAAATGGGTTGAAGCTTACAAGGTATGTACATTACTTGTTCTCTTTCACTTCCTTGTAATTGGATTTTTTTTTAATGAATGACAGTGTTTTGCCATTGTCTCGGTCCTCAAATGGATAAAGAGCTTTTAAAAAATGTTGTTTTCGCATTGGATTTTTTTAAAATGAATGTCAATGTTTTGCCATTGTCTTGGTCTTCAAATGGATAAAGAGCTTTTAAAAAATGTTGTTTTCCCATTGTTTTGTGATTACTCTTGCACGTATATTTCTTATATTTTTCCATTTTACAAGGTTACCTTGTTCACACGTTTGAATGCATTTAATTTTTTTATGTTTTAACATGTTATTTGAAATCTTTTTCTGCAACAATTTTTTGTTGAATAATGACAACTTCTCTTGATTGTTGTTGAGCAACCTTTCTATATGCAGGCAACTTCAACATGGGGATGTCTTGGGGAATTTATTCAAAGAGAATCTCTCAGGTTTCATTTTGATACTTATGGCTTTTGGAAAGCACTGCAGCTTTAAATTCTAAACTTGTACAACAATCTTATGAATAATACATTCTATTAATTAGGTAATTTTCTAAACTCATGTAATAATATTTAAATTATCTTATAATATATTATTATATATATATATATTTATTATTTTCATATATAATATTATGATAATTTTTTATACATGACATGTCAAAATAAAAAATACAACATTCCCACTATAGTCCTCTTAACTTCTCATATTAGTCTTAACCTTCTTAACTTCTCATATCAATCTTAATCCCACTTATGCTAAACACAATATATTATAGTCCTCTTAACTTCTCATATCAGTCTTAACCCTCTTAACTTCTCATATCAATCTTAACCCCACTTATGCTAAACACAATATTCCGGCAATATGCTAAACACAATATTCCGGCAACCATCTCAACCAATAACCTCTAATAATGATCTTAACCCCTATAGTAATACAACCATCTCAAAGATATTATATATCTATCTAACCATTTGATAGTTGTAGAGAGATAAGGAGTGCAGATTAGTCATTGAAACTATAAGGAATTCTAAGTGAAGCTTTCCTCAAACCCGTATCTCTTGAAACAAGTCCCCTTTGTATTATCCTTTTTCTTGGTCAGATTTCTTTTATTTATTCAAAAATCAATGAGTATATAGGAAACAAAATAAACTTTAATTTCGTTTTAGATCTTGGATTAAGGAGATAAATTTAATGAATATGTAGGAAACAAAATAACCCCTGAACTCAAGTATTACTATTGAAGAGTAAAATTTGTTTGTTGTTTCTTTTGGTATTTTTTTGGGGTTAAATATTTTTTTTCTACTTTTTATTTTTGTTATTTTCATGTATTAGTATAATTGCTTTTTTGTAACATAGAGAAATTGGTAATCACGGACATGGGGTTGATTTTGGTTACGTGAGACTTGTCCTCCTCTCCATACATTGGGTCACGATTGGGGGATTGAACCTTGGATCTTTTGGTTTGTGTGATTTCACAACACTTAGGTCACGGTTGAGTTGCCACCCTCTCACATGTATTAGTATAAATTTACCGACATGTATTAGTATAAATTTAAATGGGCCAAAGAAATACATTTTATGATCCAAATTAAACTAAGATTACAACATAATATGAAAAAATGAATAATATAGTGGAACTAAATAATAAGACTGAATGTCACAATAATATAACGAAATAAAATATATATTAAAATAATAAAATAAGATAAAAAAATATAATGAAATAATCAAACTATAAAGTAGCTAAATAATAACACATTATCATAAATAATGAAAATAATACATACTAAAAGAATCATTATATATAACACCTCTAGTTATTAAGTTATAATACTTCTTGAAATTGAGATGAAGGCTTTTAATATTAATATTAATTTTTTTTTTCCACGTGAATATTGAATGAGAATTCTATGGCTTTAAGATTTTATGAATTGTAGATGAATATGATTATGCTTTTAGTGAACCTATTCATGCTTTTTCGTTTTAAATTTTTAATGTGTGCACTCCCACATTTGCATTTGCATGTATAACATCTTACTAATTAGAAATGAAATAAAAAAACCAATCTTAAAATAATAATCATTTAAGTGTTGTTTTTGTCATTTATATAATATTTCATATTAATATACAAAAGATAGGTTGCATCACAAGTGATTATGGAGTTGATACTCCTTGAGAGAATGTTCGAGTTTTTCATAAAATGCATATGAAAGATACTTCAAAATAGCAAGCAACTATATTTACTAATGCCTCTAATACTTGATGATTTTAAAATATTTTTTTTGACCAAATATTTGGGGTTGTCTTGTAAACCATGACCTTTTAATTCCTAACAATATTGAGTAGTAGGGCATAAAGAAAGTATTTTGATAAAGGAATTGAAAAAATAGACTTAAAAATCCCTAAACAATTATTAAGCAAAGCTAATGCTCCTCTATAGAACCAAAATATATCAGGATGTAAGTAGACTAGGCATTAGGCTAAGTGTCTTCAGTTGGCTAGTCCTAAAATGCTTCTACCACCATCATTACCTCTAGTCCCCAATAAGCCTTGATAAAAACATCATACTTTGTTTTGTAATTTCCATATTTTTCTCTGTAATTTCTAATTTGTTTAGAACTTCCCTTTGTTGGTTCCCCTTCTCTTTAATTATCTATGCAATGAGACTTGTTGAGTGAACATGTTTCTACCATCCTAAAAAGCTTTGTGTCTCTACTTCTTGTGAACCTTATGTCTAGCATCCATTGAAGTGGCTTTGCATCCCACTTCCTCCCTTGAAGTCTTGCACCATCTTGTCCCTAAATTTCTTCTCTAATTCCTCTACTTTTTCCTTGACTCCATCATAGAACTTGTGATGGCACTTGTGAGTAGCATATATAGCTTCTTTTTAGGCCTTGGTCATTCTTTGATACCTTGACTTCTTAGGCAATTATAAGTGTGCTCATTGTCAACCTCTTTTAGTGATGTTACTCCTAAAGGTGTCCTCCTCCTTCATTGGTTGCTTGCCACTCCTATTCATGATTAAAGTTCCTTTCATAGAGAGTAAATTCCATTGTACATTCTATTGAGAGTTTCCAAGCCTATAATCACCACAACCATTAAAATGGCTCTACCCCTTGCTACCAAACTCATTGTAACTCTACTACACGCTCATAAGATCCTTAGATATTCCATTACTTTTCCACTTGACAAGTGTAAATGTAGCCCATTGTCCAATAATGTGGTTGAAATAGAGAGCATGGAGACAACGATTAAGAACCCCCTTCACGTGTGTCAATGCCTATATAAGGCCATCACCATGCACAACTTCATCATTGCTTTCAAAGCTTTAGATCTACTCAAGTGCATACTCTGTTTGGGTGATGAACAAACCTCTAAAAAAGTATAACAAAACACCATTAACTTTACAACTTGGATAGTACTAGCATTCAATTCGTTATCATGAATCTACACCTCCACCTATCCCATGGTGTTATAGATATTGTGGCTCAACACGTTTGCATAAGTCATACACTGACCTTTCTATCACCCTATTCAAGAGAACGCCGATTTAAGGTTAATTTATCCATCTATTATTTTAGGGTGGAATTCTTAATGTTTTTAAAATTATTTTAGTATTCAAACCATAAATATCACTATATATTTTTTCAAATACATTTTCAACAACATTCTTCGAACAAACTATAACCAATACCATGACAACATCATCCCATAATTTAAAATTCAACATTACTTCCAAATATTTTATCTATTTATTTATTAAATAAATATTGTTGCATTTTTCATATTCAAATCATATAACCTAAAAAATATTGTTACATTATTCATAATCAAATCATATTAACTAATAAATAAAGAAATGATTCATAACTTCATGAAAGATCATATCCCAGTTCAAACACTCCTTTAAAATTAAGATACAAACATCATATTAAATAAAAGCACATAAAACGTTTGAAACCATCATTAAATTGCATTTATGTATTTTGAGACAATTTTTTTTTCGAAGAAAAAGCGAAACTTTTTATTAAGGAAATAAAAAGTTTACATTGCAGATGCTACAACATCTCTGTTTGCACTATATGACTGTTTTGTTTGCTCCACAACAAAACATCCTGCCTTTTGCAAGTGACCAGCTGTTCCTTGAGAGGAAAGCTGCCAAACTGCTTAACCTTCTTTCCTGTTCTATCCAGAAACGAGATTCCCTTTGCCTAAGAGGGCTGAAAAGAAACATCCAAAAACCGGGTCTCCTCAAAAGAGAGGAAAACAACCCTTACAAAAACGAGCAAATTGTATAAACTGCCATATAAACATATCATAAAAAGTCTTTGCTATTGTTCTCAAAAAGGAATATTAATAGCTTTTTTAAAAAACACTGCCAAAAAGATCAGAACTGTTGTTCTTGGGGCGGCTGTTCAGATCTGCTGATCTGTCCTTGATTTTCCTCTATGATTTGCCAGCTGCCCAGATTCTGCCGCAGACCTTCTTTAGAAAGTTTGTCGGCTGTATCATTCCGTTCCCTGAAAATATGACATAAAGAGAACCTGTTAAAAGAAGATTTCAATACCTGAATTTCCTCCAGCATAAGTTTTAAGATTTGGTTTTTGCATGTGCTTTGTCCATTGACCCATCTGATCACATTTAATGAGTCTCCGAAGATCTGAATTGTGAGGGTGTTCCTTTGGATGAGCCAACATAGGAGGAGTTTCAAAGCGAGCATTTCTGCATAGTTGTTTGAACCTGATCCTAAACCAACGGAGGCTTTAAGGATGTGATTTGAGTTTTCATAGATGACTAGTCCTGCTCCTGCTCTGTTATTTTGAGAAGCTCCGTCGAAATAAGCCCAGGGAACTCCTTCTGTTATTTGAACTTCTGTATCACGTCTTTGAGGCTGGTTCTCCTCTGCTTCAGGAATACTAGTATAGATAGAAACGCTTTGGATTGCTGTGATTGTCACTGGGGTTTCCTTATCCTGGAAGATACTCCTATTCCTTGCGATCCATACCCCCCAGCTGATGATCAGAGGTAGATTACGCATGTTCCCATTAGGATATAGTTGCCACCACTTCTTCCATACCTCTTGCAGGTTATCACCTGCCCATTCTAACTTTTTATTCAGTAGGTTTCCTGCCTCTCCCCATATCTTAATAGTTTATGTGCACTTAAGGAACAGGTGGTTTATGGATTCAGCTTCAGACTTGCAAAGGGTGCATCTCCCAGGCCCGTGCATATATCTTGACTGCAATATGTCCCAAGTTGGGACTTTACTTTTTAATATGCACCAAAAAAGAAGTTTTGACTTTGGAGGGCTTTTAAGTTTCCATAAATGTTTCGGCCACCATTCAGGAGTTCCCCATCCTTTCCTAGACATGAGGAATTTGTAACCGCACTTTGGTGTATATTCCCCCGAGTCTGCATGCGCCCAGATTAACTCGTCCTGGCTGTTATTCAATCTCACATTGGATCTAGAAAGTTCCTGAATGTAGGTTCTCCATTCGTTCCTCCATCTTTGCTCTAATTCTAGATCTTCTTCATTTTTCCATGCTTGACCCCAGATGGTTGAATGTCCCAGTTTATCCACCTGACTTAGGAAAAGTATGCCTTTGTTCTCTAAGTGTTGGACTAAACCAGGTGGTAGGGCATAATTTTCATTGCAGCCTACCCATGGATCCTTCCCTATCTTCACATTGTTCCCATTCCCAATCTTCCATGCCAATCCTTGTTCTATCACTTTGAATGACTCCACAGTAGCTTTCCATATCACAGAGACGTTCTTTTTATTCTTTGCTGGGTTCCTGATCCATTCTTCTAATGGAACCGGGTCTATATATTTTCTTTTAACCACTCTCGTCCAAAGATTTTCCATCTTAATAAGTCTCCACCCTGATTTAGCTGCCAATGTGAGACTGAAATCAGGAAGGCTTTTTATCCCCCAACCTCCCCAATCTTTTGGCCTTGCCACTTTCTCCCAGGCAACCCATGGGAGAACCGCATTTTCTTTAGAACCAGCCCATAAGAATCTGCTGCAGATTCTCCTTATTTTCTCCAAAACTCCTTTTGGAACCCATGTTAATGCAGCCCAGTAGACTGGTATGGCCAGCAACACAGATTTGATTAGGGTCAGCCTCCCTGCTCTGGATAGCCATTTGAAGCTCCAATGAGTTATTTTTGCTTCGATTTTTGCGATCAACCAGTTCCAGTCCTCTTTCCTATAAGCATTCGGCTTCAACCAGAACCCTAGGTACTTGAAAGGGGATTCCATATTGCACATTCCATAGGGAAAAAAAGAATTGATCTGAGCTTTTTCTTGTCTGTTTAGACCTTCCTCTATGATCTGTGATTTCCTGGAGTTAATCTGCATTCCAGTTGCTTTCAGGAAAAGATCAAGTATGTTTTTTAGTTCCTTAATTTCATTTGAGGCGCCATTTGTAAAAACCAAAATGTCATCTACAAAAAGAAGGTGAGATATATTCATATTTACCGCTGCTTCTATACCTTTTACCTTACCTTCCCTTTTGGCTTTTTGAATCAGCTGGCTTAATCCTTCAGCAACTAGGAGAAATAACAGGGGGGACAGGGGGCATCCTTGCCTCAAGCCCCTCTGTCCTTTAAAGAAAGGAGTGGCTGCACCATTGATGAGGATTGCATAGCTGACATTTGTGATACACCCCATAATCCATCTGATAAAGTCCACTTTGAAGCCTAGATGAGTTAATAGCAGACGGATATATATCCAATTTATCCTATCATATGCTTTTGATAAATCTATTTTTATGACTGCTCCCTTCTTATTTTTCTGCTTTACGCTGTGAAGGACCTCCTGTGCCACACCAATTGCTTCATGTATTTGCCGACCGTTCAAAAACCCAAATTGTTCAGGTGAGATATGCCTTGATAGAATTGGTTTGATTCTAAGCGCTATTACTTTTGCAATTATTTTGTATATACTGTTGCATAATGAAATAGGCCTAAAATCCTCAAAGGTTTCGGGAGCTTCCTTTTTTGGGATGAGAGCTATGAAGGTTGCATTGAAGGGGCTGTAGATCTCTCCGTTCTTTCTGGATTCCTCTACTACTTCTGTTATTTCTTCTCCTATCAGCTCAAAGAAATGGAGAAAGATCTCTACAGTCCAGCCATCCGGTCCGGGACTCTTCTCTTTTGCCATAGATTTAATGACACTTTCCACCTCCTCCTTTGTTACAGGGTCCATTACTTGCTCCGCTTCTTCCTCCTCCACATACCTATGGAAACATTGTGCTGTTTTGATGACCTCGGCGATGGTGGCCTCACCTTGGTCTGCAAATAAGGATTGGAAATGGCTCTGCCCTAGAGCTGATAGAGATTCAAACGTCTTAGCCTCCCTTCCTTCGTCATTTTTTAAGTTCCAGATGGTATTTGCACTCTTCCTCCCTTTTGCATAGTTGTGGAAGAAACTTGTGTTTTCATCCCCTGCTTTGAGCCAGATTGCTCTACTCTTGAGTCTCCATTCCTCCTCCTTTGCCAGCAGAATTTGATTTTTGAGCTTCTCCAGGGATAGAATTCTCTCTTTTGATTCCTGTGTCGCATAGCCATCCGCCTCTATGCTCTCTAGCTTTTGAAGGTCCTCATTTATCCTAGTTATTTCCTCAGTCTGCTTAGCTTTCCTGTCTTTTGCCCATGAGATTGTTGCCTTCTTCAGCCTTTTGAGGTTTTCCATGAACAAGAATCCTTTATCCTCAGAGGATCTTCTGTCTGGGTGTATCCAAGTTTCTTTGAAAAGTTTATTATATGATTCTTCTTGCAGCCAAGATGCATTAAATTTGAAAGGTGCTGGTGGCTTAGGGGGTGTCTTGGCGAGTTCAAGGTAAATTGGAAAATGATCCGAAGGTCCCCCCTCTTCAACCCATTGCCTAAGTAATGGAATCATGGAAGATAGGTCCTCATTAAGTAGAAATCGGTCCAGTCTCTTCGCCACTCTTGCTTCTCCTACTCTTCTATTCCTCCATGTCGGCTTTAGCTTGATGAGGTTAGCTTCTATCAGATTGTTTTCTATTAATAGGTTCTGGAAGAAATCTGTTAGCGAATCCTCCCTTGCCGCTGGACCCCAAGCCTCCGCTCTTCCTAATGAGAAGTTAAGATCTCCACCCATCACCATGTATTTACTCTTCACTAACGAATTTGCCATCAAATCATTCCAAAATGGTATCCTTCCCTGACAAGGTCCATATATATTAAGAATGGTTAGAGGAAAATCAAATTCTGGTGATTGACATTCCATTCCCATCACCTGCTTCATTCCCCACTGGTTCCTTATCTTGATTCTCCCTTCTCTATAACCTACAGCCAGCCCTCCTGAATGACCGTCTGAGTCCATGGCTGTAAATTTCCAACCTGTAAGGAGGGCATTTAGCATCGATTCGATTTCTGCTCCCTTCCCCAGAGTCTCCTGGAGTAGAAGGACATCCGCCTTGGAGTTCATAACCATCTCCCTAAGAGCCAATTTTTTGGGTTTACTGGCTAAACCCCTACAGTTCCATGAGGATATGATCATTTTAGAACAGTTTCAGGGCCTTGCACCGCTCTAAGTGCCCCAGTAATTGACTGTTGCTTCCCATCTGCCACATCATGTTTTGCTTTAACCTGGGCCATGGAAAGATTTGATTTCCTTCCCCTTTTTTTCCTAGTCTGGCTCTGAGGGATAGATGGCTCTATGCCTCCCACCGAGGATATAGGATCGGATTTATTATCCTGTGAACGGAGGTTATAAGGGCATATAGGGTGAGGGGCCAGGGAAGAAGATTCAGGGCAGCACCCATCACAATTCAGATCTAGGGAGGGAATAGCTGCTGAAATTATTTCTATACAGTTTTCCAAATTGCATCCATCAGTGTTTGCATTTTTATCTTTATTATCAGGAAAAGAGTTTATTATGAGGGGATCAGGGACCAGACATTCATCTTTATTATCTGTAATAAAGAAAGAAGGATTATTAGGATCTAAACTCGTACCCTTAGAGTCCTCGCCTGAGCTTGGATTTTGAGTCGGTGATGCTTCTTCGGGGGGTTCCGGAACTGTTTTTGCAGTCCCGTGCTCAGTACCTTCTTCTGCCATTTTGCTCGGAGAATCCTGAACTTCTACATTCTGATTCTGCCTCCCCTGCTGCGGGTCTAGCTCCATATTTTCTTCTTCCTGATGCACTGAGTTCTCCTTTTCCAGTCGAGACTGGATCTGACTGTTTTCTTTCTCTGAGCGCGCCTTCGTCCTCTGAAATCTTCTCCTCCGCCTGCCTAAGGGGCATTCCTTAGCCAAATGTCCATAGACATGGCATCTATGGCAACGGAAGGGCAAAAATTCATAATCCAGAATTTGTTCGAAGACATAATCTTTATATTGGAGATTAATCTTCTCTGCTAACCCTCCACTTGGATTTAAGCTAACTAGGATCCGAGCCATAGCTCTGTTATGTGTTTCCAGGAAAGACATGTCTGCCTCCAAGAATGTGCCTAGCCTGTTCCCGATAGCTTTGAAAACCGACTCAACCCAGAGGAAGGATGGTAACCCTGGTGCTCTTACCCAAACCGGGAAAACATCGGTTTTTTCATGATTTGCATCGAACAGAGGGCTCCATTTCTTGAACAGAACTGGAATGTTCCCGAAAGCCCAATTTCTCTTCACGACCCACTCTGCTGCCTCTTTGTTCTCAAAGCGCACCATGAACCATCCTTTGGCTAATGTCAAGACCCTGAAATCTCTGATGAGTTCGGACTGCCAGTTTTGCTCCCCCCAAGATTGGATGAAATCAGATGTGAATTTCTTACCCCTTGCCCTGCCGACCAGTGTGCATTCTGCTACCTCCAGAGCCTCTTCGATCTGCACGTCCATGCCCAGTACCAGATTCCCTCCTGACTCCTGGGATTTGATCAATCTCTGTTTTTTCCTTTCCCCCCCTTTATTCTTTGTTTCTGTGTCAATATCTCTTAACTCCTCGTTCTCCTCGTGCCCTCTTTGAGTTTCCAGTCCAGAGATCAGGGGTAGTGGTCTTGGCTCAGGAGTGGCCACTACCGAGTTGTTTATAGATAAAATAAAAGGCTCAGATGGGGATTGATTTGTTACCTGAGTACCCTGGTCTGATCTGTCAGTTTTTCCCCTTGGATCCTGATAGCCTTCAAAGCCGAGGTCCTTCCGCCCGTCTTTCTTCTTTGGTCTGTCCGGTCCCTTAGCGATGGAAACCCTTGTAACTGGAGCGATCCTTCCCACACCACCTTCAAGACTTTGCCCTAAATTCGACCCAAGGTTTACTATGTCCTCTAAGCCTCCAGAAAGAATCGGACCTGTGGACACGAGTTTCCCTTTGCTGCCGTGGGATGGTTTGTGGAGACCTGCATGTAGATCTTCCTCGCTCTGCCTTTGGATCTGTTGCAAACCCTTAATCCCCTGGTGAACAGCTGCGATCCCTTCCAAATCCTTGGGCGATTGTAAGAGGGTTTGATTTAATCTTATCGATTCCGGAGAAAACGGAGAAGAAACTAGGGTTTCAACCGTTCCAAAGTAACGCTCGATATTCTGTGCGGTAGGGTCTTTCCCCCAGACTGAAAGAATGTCCTCCATTGCTGGATCTAGGTCTATGAGCTCATCAGAGTTAACCATGGTTACGGTCGCGGATCACAGGTTGCTTGTCGGCTGTTACTTTCGATGAAAACGCTGTCGGCTCGGATCCTGTTTCCTTTTTCCTGTGGTGAAACCCGTCAAAATTTACTGCTGCCCAAAAGCCTCCAGGTGTCTGTCGTATGGCGACCCCTGACCTCCACTTGCCATTTCCCTGTCACTATCACCGATGTAAAAAACGAAAGGCCGTCGCCTCATTCCCTTACTTACCTGATGGGCCCTAGGCCTCGGCCCTACGGCCCTGGGTCCAGCCTATACGCCTGCTACCGGACCCTCATTCCTTCTGTCGCCATCCTCCCTATGCTAAAATCTTTTGAGACAGTTACAATGCATATTATCTTCATATGATGATTGGATTAAAATGTATATATCTATATTCCTCTCAATTATTAATGAAGAATACACTTTATTTTAAACGTATGCCTAATATTTTGGATATCAAATTCTTCTAAACTTATGAAAAAAATTCATCTAAAACATTCACCAAACTACCATCTTTTAATTGTTTTTTAAAAGAAAGAAAACCAAGATAAGGGTAGACTTTTTTTTTTTTTAAATTTAATTTGATTACTCAAATGTGATAATAATGTTTGACTATGTAGCTCCTACTTGTCTTATATGTCTAATCATAATTGATTTCTTTGATTATTGGTCATTATTAGGTAGAGTTAGTCGCTACAAGGAGTTTGTTTCTAGTCTCTAGGAGGTTGTTAGGCCTAGTTGGATGTAAGAGATTTGTTCCAACTAGTTAGCTTCTTAGATAAGTGTGTTGTTGAGATATTCTCTCAACCAAGTGATTGTGTATCCAATATAGTTTGTATATCTTAAGAGACAAAGTTTGATGTATTAATATGTGTATCATTACATTTTTTGGTAGAGTGCCCAACACATCTTAAATCCTAACCTTCAAGACTAACATCCTAAATCCTAACCTTCACGAATAACATAAAAGTTTCTATAAGTACTCAATGATTTTGGAAATATATGGTTTTATCATTTCTTTTGTATTTATGTTCAAGCAAATAGGTGTGCCAAACTCCCCATTGGTAAATCAAGGAGAATAATCCAACTCTCCCCATGATGTTTGTAAAGTTAATGTAAATCCAATCTCGTACATCCACTTAGCACATCATGCATGAATGATGAAACAACAAGCTAACTCACTAGTGTTAATCAACTTATTAGCCAGCTTGTTAGTGTCAATCAACTTATAGTCCCCTCCAATATTTTATGTTAACAATTATGAGGAATACCAACACTAAGGCTGAGAGTTTAATTCAATGGCTGGTTGGTTCAATATTACTGGAAACAGAGACTAGTTTGTTATCATTGGAAAGATGCATCACAAGTTTGTTGAAGAGCATTGTCACTTTACTAAAGTAGGAGGTAAGACTTCGCTTCTTGCTCCAAGATTTGAGTCCCTTTGCATTGGTGAGCATTGGTTGTTTGAGTGTATTATGTCGGGAATCATAATCTCTTAGTATGTTTTGGTACGGTTTAATGTGGAAAGGTGGTTTCCATGTATTATGTAGGGAATCATAATCTCTTAGTGTTTTTGGAATGGTTTAGTGTGCAAAGCTAGTTTCCATGGGTCATTATCACTATTGTAGTTGATGTTGTATGCTATGTAACTTGGGGGAAATCAAACATGGAGTCTAATGATGTATTCATTACAACAACATGAATACTACAACTTACGGTTAAGACAAGTGGCAAATGGAATTCAAGTATAGGGTGATCGAGAACAGTGACATTCAAGACTCCTCTATGATGGAGATTACTTAACTAAAGCTAGAGATAAGAAATTGGAAAAAAAAAAAGTGAATGTGTTCATGGTTGTACATCACTTGAAGTATTTAGAGGTCATAATGCATCGAGTTCTTTGTAAATGTTAGTTGGTTGAATTATAGTTCTTCTTGGAGCTTCTCTAATAATTGTTTCTCCTCCACTAAAGATGACTGAAACTCTCATATATAGCCCTCCCCCTTTGCCATCTTGTAACCTCATAACATCGCCGGAGACCAATACATTTTCATAAATCAAAATTTAATGAAAGCCTAAGTAATACCTTACTTACAACTACACACAAAGATGAGCGGTGGAATTTGTAAAAATGAAACTCTATTATGAATCTAATGGAATTTTGTCAAAGTGAAACCTATTATAAATCTAAAAATTAGTGTTTTTTCTTTCTGTGTTATCTCATGTTTTATACTACATGTGACTATAAACCAGAACAAAGAATATTGAACTTCTAAATTAAGAGAGTATATCAATTTTGCTTGATATAAAAAATTAATGTTTTTCTTAAAAATAAAAATAAAATGACTAAAATATCAATTTCTTCATCATTACTTTTGTTTGATAAGGCGTTTTTAACTTGTGGTCTATTAAAATCTCTCTGAGAGAACAGACCTTCAACATAGGTGAATTTTGGATATGCTTCCTACAGTTTTGCGGTTACTCGTTAAGTTGGAAGTTAATGGACTCACACGTGGGAAGACCAAATTAGGTCTACCGTTTTTCTACACGAAACCGTTACAAAAACCATCTTGTCTTCCCAGGATAGCATGCGGAGGTTGTGATATAAAAGGAGGAGCAAAGAATTTTTCTTGGTATTCTGTAGCAGCATTCACAGGAGAATACAGGGCTCTTAGTTGGAGGCCGAGACACTCGAACTTGGGCTGGAAATCACAGCGTTTGGTCACATTGAGAAAGGCTTGAAGGTATTTTCTAAGAGACTAGTATGGCACATTTTTGTTTTGTAGTTATAACATTTATTCAATATAGAATCTGATTGTTGCAGCAAACGAAGTCATTAGCAATAAAGAAATTTATTTAGTTTATCTTTTATGGTCCTGCAAATAATATTTTCACTGTATGCCCTGGCCTAGAATGGATTTATTATGTTTTTGGGTATAAGTAGGTGAGGCTGGAAATCGTATTTTCTGGGTTTTATTTCTATTTTTATTTTAATCCAGTAGTTTATTTGACATGTAACTACCAGTAAATCTCTTTGATATGTAACTACCAGTAAATCTTTTAGGCTATGCTATGTCCTCCTCCTGGAATCTGGGTTGTAACCAATGGATAAGAGTTTTGATTTTTTTTTATAAAGAAATTTCAGTTTTTTTTGTAAGGTTTGTCAATCAGATAAATTTTTGATAAAACTTCAACCTAAGTGATTTGATATTTTTAATTTTGAGGTGATTTTATTTGTGGGTGGAATTGTAAGTTTTGTATTTCAGAATTTTGGTTTTTTATGGTTTTCTATTTTTAAATTTTGGTTTTTCATTTTCGAATTTTGTAGGTGATTTTATTTATGGGTGGAATTGTAATTTTTGTATTTTTTGAAATCAATGTAGAGGGATTATATTTTTTTGTCTTTTATTTTTCATTTTTCAGGTGATTTTGTTTGTTGAAATGTAGAGGTGATTTTGTTGGTTGAAATTTTCCATTTTTAATTTGTAAGGTGATTTTGTTTGTTGATCTTTTTAGGTGATTTTGTTTGTATTTTTTGAAATCAATGTAGAGGGATTATATTTTTTTGTCTTTTATTTTTCATTTTTCAAGGTGATTTTGTTTGTTGAAATGTTTGTTGGTTGAAATTTTCCATTTTTAATTTGTAAGGTGATTTTGTTTGTTGATCTTTTTAGGTGATTTTGTTTGTATTTTTTGAAATCAATGTAGAGGGATTATATTTTTTTGTCTTTTATTTTTCATTTTTCAAGGTGATTTTGTTTGTTGAAATGTAGAGGTGATATTGTTGGTTGAAATTTTCCATTTTTAATTTTTCAGGTGATTTTGTTTGTTGATCTTTTCAGGCGATTTTGTTTGTTATTTGTAGGTGGAAATTTTCCATTTTCAATTTTTAAGGTGATTTTGTTTGTAATTGTAATTTTTATATTTTAGAATATTTTTGTTCTTCTTTATTTTGGGTTGTAAAGTTTATTTGATAGCTAGACATTGTTTTTAATATGGAAAAAGAGAATTACACATTTCCAATCAAGATATAGAATTTATTTTCATGAAATTTATTTTCATTTTTTATTATACATAGACATCCTACACATCTCTTTATTTTCATTTTTTATTATAGATAGATATTGTAAACATCTCCTTCATATTAAGTTATTGAGTTGTAAAATTTATTTTTATTTTTTTATAAAACCATATTTTATTTTTAAAAGACACATATCAACTCTAGATTAAATTTGGAAAGAATTAATGTATAAACATATTCTGTAAAATATGGGGAATTATAGAACTTTAGAATTTATTTTTATTATTTTTTTGCTCTCCAATTAAACTATAAATTATTTTATTTTATTTTTGATTGTATTCCAATTTTATCTCTCAAATTTAAGTAATTTTTAGAGTGTTTTCCAAAGAATGAATTTACAGTGTTTTCCAAAGAATGAAATCTTTTTAATTTAGCAACATTTTTAATTTGGGGAAAGGGAAAGGTAACTTGAATTTTTACAGAGTTAATGGTCGTTGTTCCAAATCATAAGAGGTATGGATTTAGTGTTTTGGTAAAGTGGGTTCTTTGTTTTTACAGCGTTTAATTCAGGGGAATGGATCTGAAGAACAGTAACTTCAAATTTTAAGTTACTGGGAATGGATCTGAAGAACAGTAACTTCAAATTTTAAGTTACTGATTTTTTTTATTTAGAAGCATTTTTAATTTAGGGAAAGGGAAAGGAAAACTTGATTTTTTACAGAGTTAATGGTCGTTGTTCCAAAGAAATCTTTGTAAATAAAAAAGGTAATCTTTGTAAATAAAAAAGGTATGGATTTAGTGTTTTGGTGAAGTGGGTTCTTTGTTTTTACAGCGTTTAGTTCAGTTCAGGGGAAAGGTATGGATTCAGTGTTTTGGTGAAGTGGGTTCTTTGTTTTTACAGCGTTTAGTTCAGTTCAGGGGAATGGACCTGAAGAACAGAAACTTCAAATTTTAAGTTACTTATTATAAAATGATTAATTGGATGTAGACAAGGAAGCGAAGATGAGCGATACTGATGTTATTGACCTTGAGCAAGGATGGGCTGTTATTCATGGGGGTTTTCTTAAGTTGATAAAGAAGGTGGAGGGAGGTTTAAATACTCAGTTCATCGAGTTTCATGTAAGTGAGTACATGGAGGTTTATAGAACTGTGTACAGACTGTGCACCCAAAAGTCCCCTCACCACTACCCTCAGCAAGCCTATGATAAATACAGGGAAGTGATTGACGAATACATCACTGTGAAGCTGTTCCCAGCATTAAATGGCGACTATGGTGAGTTCACGTTGGAAGAAGTTGCTAAGATTTGGGAAAATTATAAGTTGATACTTCAATTGCTGTCAAATCTGTTCAATTATTTGGATCGCTACTTCGTGCGAAAAGAGTCTCTGCCTTCACTGACTCAAGTTGGAATCACGGCCTTCCGTGAGCGGGTCTATCAGTCACTGACAGATATTGCGACGGATGTGGTCATTCGTCGGATTGATCGAGAGCGCGATGGAGAGGAAATTGACAAAGCTCCGTTGAAAAGCGTTGTCGATATTTTTGTGGAGACTGGCCTCGATTTGTACCAGAGTGGCTTTGAAGAAATCCTGTTGGAAAATACGCGAAGTTACTATTCCAGAAAGGCTGAAATCTGGATCTCAGAGCTTCCTTTACCAGAATATTTGATAAAGGTTGATGAAAGTTTCGTGAATGAGGACAATAGAGTCAAAGATTATTTGCACTCCAGCAGCAGGGAGAAGTTATTAGAGACAGTACGAAATGAGCTCCTTTCTTCTCGCAGGACTGCTCTTTTGGAAAATGAGCATTCAGGCTTCCGTGTCCTGCTTAGGGACCATAAGAAAGATGACATTTCAAGGTTGTCCAGGTTGTTCAGTGAAGTACCTGAGGGTTTTGAATCTGCTGCACAAATTTTTCAAGAGTATATAACTAAGGAAGGAGTAGGGTTGATTGAAGGGGTAAATGTTGTTGTAAACACTGATACACGCGAAAGGGATATAATTGACATATTAAAAGAACAGGAATTTGTGAGCAAGATTGTTGCCTTGCATCAGAAGGCTCTGTTTTATGTTACACATCCTTTTAATAATCATGATCTTTTTCAAAAAGCTTTGAGGGAAGCTTTTGAAGTTATATGCAATAAAAGAACTGGAGGATTGAGCAGTTCAGAGTTATTTGCCACACTTTTTAGCAGTGTGCTTAAAAACGGTAATCATGTTACAGGAACTATTGAAAATTTGGCGGCACTTTTGAAGTATATCTATGAGAAAGATGCATTTATTAAATTTTACAAACGTAAATTAGTTGACAGACTACTATTTGATAGAAGTTCAGATCTTCAAGATGAAAATACTTTGTTGAGTTTTGTTAAGCGTCAATTCCGTGAGGGGTTTGTAGCTGAATTGGAGGCGTTGCTTAATGATTTCGTAAGAGCAGGTGAAACTCAAGATAGATTCAAGCAGTACGTTGATAATTCAGGTAGCAATCTTGGAATTGATGTGACTGTTACAGCACTGAGAGATCTTTTGTGGCGATCGTATAAGTCTGCTGAATTTATTCCACCATTGCAATTGGCTGAAGCCACAGACGTATTTGATCACTTTTATTCTGAACTATATGGGAATCGTATACTTAGATGGGTTTACTCCTTGGGGTCCGCTAATGTGATTGTCCAGTTTGACGAAAAGCCAATAGAAATTATAGCATCAACTTACCAAGCGTCCGTGATCTTGTTGTTCAGTGAGTTAGAAGACTCACAAAAGTTGAGCTTTGAAGAAATCAAATCTCGGACGAAGTTGGAAGATGCAGTACTTAAGTCAGTGCTGCAGTCACTGGTATTTGATGAGAATTACAAAATCCTTTTAAAGGAGCCGGACAACAAAACAATAGCTCCAACTGACAGGTTTGAATTGAATTTGAAGTTTACGAACATATTGGACGAGATCAAGATCCCATTTCAGCGACCTCAGGTGGAAGAGAAGAAAGTGACTAGGACTCTTGAGGCCGACAGGCGACAGGAGATTAAAGCTGCACTGGTTCGCATCATGAAGAAGGCAAAAGTGTTACCTCGTGAAAAACTTTTGAGCGATTGCGCTGAAGCAGTTCTGCACCGTTTCAAGCCCACTGTTCAATTAATGGATGAGGAGATTAAGAATTTGTTTAATTCTGATTTGCTGGAACCGGGGGAAGGTGATGACATCAAATATGTAGATTGAGACCCTGGTGCCAGATGTGCTTCAATGGCAGCTTGCAGCATATTTTGTGCATCTGTGTGCCAAATAACACATACAAAGGAATAAAGTTGCTGTGCCTTTTGTTTTTCCCACATTTTCGCTTGGGACTCTTCTGTTTTCAGGATAGGTGTTCTAGCAATAAATCTTATTTTCTTGTAAGAGTTAATAAATATAGTGGTAGCTATGAGGTTTGATCCTGGATTTCCTGTGAATTAAATTTGATAGTTACCGATTCACTATGTGGTAAAAAAATAAAAAAAATATGTAAAAGAGTTTTCAAATATAATTCTATATTTTTGTGTTATTTTTTTTTATAAATTTAAAAATATATATTATCAAAAATATAATTTGTGATTTTTGAATTTAAATTATGAATTTATATAATTTTTTTGCTATCTTATTCTTTTAAGTCTTTATGAGAAATTATATTTTAAAATTTTGAAATAATTAACATTTTTTTTGGTTAAAATTGTAAATTTTGATTAAATGATGAGATATATTGGATATATTGTATAATTATTAGAAAGATAAAATATATTGAGACAAATTAATGAGATTGATTACTATAGAAAAATCTCACTATATTTTAATGATATTATCACTATAGAAGTTTGATTTTTTTTTAAATATATTATAGCTTAAATTTTTAAAATAATTAAAATAAATAGATAAAAATGATTAAAATTGTAAATCTTGATTAAATTATTAGATTATTTAAAGATAGAATATATTGAAAAATAATGATATAAAAAGTATTATGATTTAATAATATAAAAAAAATTATGATTTTTTTTAACATAAAAATATAGTAAATTAAATTATTTATATTAATTTTTAGTCATTACCATAAATTCGAGGTCATTTTCCACAAAAATATTGAGAATGTATTCTTTTAATTTTTATTTATTTATTTATATTTCTATCTTATTCTCTTAAGTTTTTATGGGAAATTATATCTTAAAATTTGAAAATAATTAACATAAAAAAAAGAAATTGTTAAAATTGTAAATCTTGATTAAACGATTAGATATATTAGATATATTGTATGCTTATTAAAAGATATAGATAAATGAGATTGATCACCATAGAAGAATCTCACCATAGATTAAAATGAGATTATATTGAGATAGATAAATGAGATTGATCACCATAGAAGAATCTCACCATAGACTAAAATGAGATTATCACCATAGAAGTTTGATTTTTTTTAAAAGTTATTATAGCTTAAATTTTTAAAATAATTAAAATAAATAGATAAAAATGGTTAAAATTGTAAATCTTGATTAAATTATTAGATTATTTAAAGATAGAATATATTAATGATATTATCACCATAGAAGTTTGATTTTTTTTTTTTTTAAAGTTATTATAGCTTAAAATTTTAAAATAATTAAAATAAATAAATAAAAATGGTTAAAATTGTAAATCTTGATTAAATTATTAGATTATTTAAAGATAGAATATATTGAAAAATAATGATATAAAAAGTATTATGATTTAATAATATAAAAAAAGATTATGATTTTTTTTAACATAAAAATATAGTAAATTAAATTATTAATTTTTAGTCATTACCCTAAATTTGAGGTCATTTTCCCCAAAAATATTGAGAATGTATTCTTATAATTTTTTATTTTTATTTATTTATATTTCTATCTTATTCTCTTAAGTTTTTATGGGAAATTATATCTTAAAATTTGAAAATAATTAACATAAAAAAAGGAAATTGTTAAAATTGTAAATCTTGATTAAACAAAAAGATATAGATAAATGAGATTGATCACCATAGAAGAATCTCACCATAGATTAAAATGAGATTATATTGAGATAGATAAATGAGATTGATCACCATAGAAGAATCTCACCATAGACTAAAATGAGATTATCAGCATAGAATTTTGACATTTATAAGAACTTATCACATAAATAGAGATATTTATTGACATTTTTAAAATATAGCTTAAAATTTTAAATATAGCTTAAAATTTTAAAATATAGATTATAGCTTAAAATTTTAAAATAATTAAAAAAATAGATAGAAATTGTGAAAATTGTAAATCTTGATTAAATTATTAAAATATATTGTATGATTATTAAAAAATAGAATGTATTGAAAAATAATATATATATATATATATATATATATATATATATATATATATATATATATATATATGAGAATATATATTTTATATATGAGAATATATATATATATATATATGAGAATATAATAGTAAATTAAATTATCTATATTAATTTTAAGTTATTACCACAAAATTGAGGTCATTCTTCACAAAAATATAGCTTAAACTTTTAAAATAATTAAAAAATAGATAGAAATTGTTAAAATTGTAAATTTTGATTAATTTATTAGATATATTGTATTCTTGTTAAAAGATAGAATGTATGTGTTGAAAAATAATAATATAAAAGGAGATTATGATTATTTTTTAGTTTTTTTTTGTTTTAATATAAAAATATAATAGTAAGTTAAATTATCTATATTAATTTTTAGTCATCCATAAAATTGAGATTCATCACCATTGATTAATGAGATTCACGTAGAAGTTTGATAGATTAATAAGATTGATCACCATAAAAGTTTGAAAGTTGAATGAGATTGATCACCATATAAGTTTGAAAGTTTAATGAGATTGATCACCATAGAATTTCACCATAATCTCACCATAGAAGTTTGAAAATTTAATGAGATTGATCACCATAGAATCTCACCATAGAAGTTTGAAAGTTTGATGAGATTGATCACCATAGAATCTCACCATAGAAGTTTGAAAGTTTAATAAGATTGATCACCATAGAATCTCACCATAATCTCACCATAGAAGTTTGAAAGTTTAATGAGATTGATCACCATAGAATCTCACCATAGAAGTTTGAAAGTTTGATGAGATTGATCACCATAGAATCTCACCATAGAAGTTTGAAAGTTTAATGAGATTGATCACCATAGTATCTCGCCATAAAAGTTTGAAAGTTTGATGAGATTGATCACCATAGAATCTCACCATAAAATAATCTCAACATAGAAGTTTGAAAGTTTAATGAGATTGAAATTTGAATCACCATAAAATAATCTCAACATGGAAGTTTGAAAGTTTAATGAGATTGATCACCATAGAATCTCGCCATAGAAATTTGAAAGTGTAATGAGATTGATCACCATAGAAGTTTGACAAGTATTGAAGCAAAAATTTATAAAAAAATAAATATAAAATTGGGATATAACGAATGCGTTTTTAATTTTTAAAATAATAAAATATAAATGTAAGGTAAGAATTGATCACCATAGAAGTTTGACAAGTATTGAAGCAACAATCTATAAAAAAATAAATATAAAATTAAGATATAACAAATGTGTTTTTAATTTTTAAAATAATAAAATATAAATGTAAGATAAGAATAAAATTAGGATATAACAAATGTGTTTTTAATTTTTAAAATAATAAAATATAAATGTAATATAAGAATTTTCTATTCTACAAATTCCTTTCTAACTGGGATATTCATAAAAATATATATAAAATTAAGATATAACAAATGTGTTTTTAGTTTTTTAAATAATAAATTTTTAAAATAATAAAATATAAATGTAAGGTAAGAATTTTTTTTTTACAAACTCCTTTCTAACTTGCATATTCATTTTATTTTATTTTGAGATTGATCACCATAGAAGTTTAAAGTATTGAAGCAACAATTTATAAAAAAAATATAAAATTAGGATAAAACAAATGTGTTTTTAATTTTTAAAATAATAAAATATAAATGCAAGGTAAGAATTTTCTTTTCTACAAATTACTTACATATTCATAAAAAAATATAAAATTAGGATATAACAAATGTGTTTTTAGTTTTTAAATAATAATTTTTTAAAATAATAAAATATAAATGTAATATAAGAATTTTCTTTTCTACAAATTCCTTTCTAACTTGCATATTCATTTTATTTTTGTTTGTTATTGTTATTATGCTAATTTTGTTTGAAAAGTAACACATTAATTTTATATAGTTATTTTTAAAGTTAACTTGTCCTTTTACATCATATCCATTAGTTGTGAAAGTATCTCTAATCATCTCTCCAAATCACCATGTTAATAGATTTATATATTTATTATTATTATTTTTTTCTATATTTGCATTGCCACTAATACTTCATCATAAACTCCTTAATAGGTCTTGGTTCATCCAACTAAACTAAGGCTTGCAAATCATGGTCTTGTTAGACCATTCATAGGAATTTTATCTTTGCCAAAAACTATGCATAGTTGGATTGATAAAAAATGGTGCCCCTTAATGGAGAGGTTTTTTCACCTTTTTATTCAAGGAAAAGGAGGATTTTTTTCACCTTTTTATTTAAGGAAAAAGAGGATCATGATTCATTATTCAAGAGTGGCTCGTTTTTCCTTGCTCAATATGTCCACCTCAATCGATGGAACCACCTATGGAACCTTGATTTAATCTTGAGAAACACCCTTAATAACATTGGTAACTCCCTAACATTGGTAATTGGGTAAATATGTAGAGCTTCAAAAGGATATCCTTGAGCAAGGTGACCAGTGGCAACAACCCAAAATATTAAGAGGACCTTCAATTTTCGATGGGCTTTGGAGTAAGATTTATTCAAAGTGGTCTTTGGAAACAATAGTTTGAAGGATTCCTAAATTCCATTTGGGATTAGATGATTGAATCAACTAGGTTAACTTTAAAAGCTTGGGACAAAAGCATATTCAATATAAGAGATCAAGAAATTATGGGTTTAAAAGCACATTTGGAAAAAATGCCAACTTAGATAGATCAAAACCTTTTCATTGAAGAGAAGACAAAGTTTGGTCATCATCATAAAAACACTCAAAGTTAAAGAGAAATCTTGCATACTCAAATCAAGGAGCCTTTGTCTCAAGGCTAGAGATAGAAATACAAAATAAATTCCACGGTCAAGAAGAGATGAGACTATGGAGAAACAATGTGCAGTTGATACAAGTCAATGATGAGTCCATAAGTTTTTTTTAAAAAAGAAAAGAAGTTGTTGTAGATCACTTCAACGATTTATACAAAGAAATCCTCTCCTAGTATATGGAACATGAGAAAGACTTGCTTGAATATATCCCTCATGTCATTTCCCTATAGGGTAACAAAATTCTAGATTGACCCATATTGGAGGAGAAAATTGGAACATATCCTCTCATTTGATATTAACGAAGTGCCTAGGCTAGATGGCTTTTCCACTCATATTTATTAAAAATGTTGGCATATAATTAAATTTGATCCACTCCTAACGATAATTATTTTCCTTTATGTAGTATCAACTCTACACTTTTTTTCTAGATCCTTTAAGAATTCAACTCCTCATCCTTTTCTAGATTTTTCCCAATATCTCTATGTAATGTGTCCATGCACAATCATTTCTAAGATCTTAGCCAATTGCCTAAAGTCCCCTTTTCCCTAAATAATCTCTAAGAATCAAGGAGGGCTCATGGAACATCACCAAATATTGAATATTGGGGAAGAGGAAATAAACTCGGCATAAATAAAGGATGAAAATGAATGAAAATAAAGTTGGACATGTCCAATGCATTTAACTATTTCCAATACAATTCCTTTTTTTGTTCTCGGTAAATTTGTATTTTATGAAAATATAATTAGATGGATCTCAACTTGCATTGGCAATCCTTTGATTCACCCTTGGTGAATGGAAGGCCAATTGTTTTTTTCAAAGCTACAAAAGGCCTCCATCAATGTAATTCCCCACTTAAATCTTATCCTACAAGTTTCATTAATGTTTACATTATCTGAAAATATTGAGAAATATTGATCTAATATAAAATTCATGATTTATATTATTCAAATTCCCAACTTACCTTCTCAAATTGAATCTTAGGTAGGATATGGTCTCCTTCCATTATTTCAAATAATATATGTGTTCATCTCACATTCCCCAATGTACCCTCACATGTACTAGGGAGAAGCCATGGTCCTCTCCAACTCATTATCAATATATATATTCATCTCACATTCCCCAATGTACCCTCACATTTACTAGGGAGAAGACATGGTCCTCTCCAACTCATTAGCAATATATATACTCATCTCACATTTCCCAATGTACCCTCACATTTACTAGGGAGAAGACATGGTCCTTTCCATTTAATTACATCTTACATTCCCCAATGTACCCTCACATTTACTTGGGGGAAGAAATAGTCCTCTCCATTTAATTATCAATATATATATTCATCTCACATTCCCAAATGTACTTTCAGATTTACTTGGGAGAAAACATGGTCCTCTCCTATTAATTTCCCAATTTTATATTCATGTCACATTTCCAAATGTATCCCAGCTTACTTGGGAGAAGAGAAGTCAACTGTAAGGATTGATGAGAAGTTAATGACATTAATGAGAGGTGGTTGAGATGGAGAAGAGAGGGAGGGTATAAAAAGGGAAGGGGGAAGGGAGAAAATGGGAGGTTGGGCCTTGCTTATGATTTTGGGGGTTGGTTGTGATTTTAGAATTTGTTGTGATTTTTGGAGACCTTAGGAACTTGTGGAGGTTTCTTGGGTTATTGAGAGGAGGGAAATATTGTTCATCTTGGTCTAGATCATTCATCTTGGACACACACACTACATCTGGTTGGACTTGGGCTCAGAGGGCTAGGGAACCTGTGGAGGTTTCCTGGGCTAGGAATTATTTCCTAGTTGGCTAGGAGGTAAATCCAGTTGGGTCAGTCAAGAGGAGCGTTCAGCAGGAGCAGCAGCTCAAAGGCATCTCCACCAGCCACCGGTACAGGTATTCCTCTATAGATTACTCAGGTAAATTTATTAAAATGAAATGTTCTCCATAAGTTATAAGGATTAGAATGTAAATGGTAAAATTTTATTTGTTTAAAAGTCTTGTAAGAAAGTAAACTATTGCCTCTTATTGCATTTAAATTCATTAGAAATAGATCTATTAGAAGACCCTAGGATTGGGCTCTTACACATGGTATTAGAGCTTTGGTTCAAAATCTGGACCCAAAGCCCACTAAACCCCAAATTTCGTTATAAAGAGCTTGTAACCCTCATAAGGACTTATAATCGTAAAATATATTATATAACAATTTGTTTTTAAATCATAAATATATATATATATATATATATATATATATATATATATATATATATATATATATATATATATATATATATATATATATATATATATATATATATATATATTCAATTCCCTTGAAGATATTTTCTCCTTATTCTGCTTAACCAGGCTGATCCCATTCTGGAAGCAGTCAAAGACTACTTCTGTCTCTGTCCAAATGAAAGTCCTTCTTGTTGAAAATTGTTAAATTGCTTATGACTGCATTAAGAACAGATAGTAGCATATCTTCTTGTTCTGTCCGCTCAAAACTACCCAGACCTTCAAGTCCAGCATGACATAAATGCGTTTCTTTTTTAGTTTGCACTTTGTTTTTCTGCTTCTTTTGGCCTTTCTGCTTTTGGCTTCATTCATTAGCTTTGGAAGCTAAGACTGAAAATTCAATGTTCGGTGTCTCTGACTTGAGATTTTCAACCTCAGAACCCAAAGCTTGAGTTTTAGGGTTTTTCAAAATTGATCAGTTTCTTGCTTTGTCTGGTTGACCGGACCCCAAAAGAGTTCATCTTCGGTCTTAGACCTAGAATTATTAGAAGGGATGGTGATGCTTTGTGATGGAGCCACCGTTTTTGGTGATTGTGAGAATGCCGAGTGCTGCCACATAGAACTATTTCCACTTGAGCTCCGATTTGTCTGTACTTTGGGTGCAGCAGCAACCTGTGGTTGGGAGTTGACCAAAGTTGAGAGTTTTCTTTCCTGCTCTTTCTGAATGTCTCTCAGTGATGTAGTTTTCGCCTGCTTAAGTGTATCAACTGACCAAGCTGGAGCTGGTGGAGAGCTTGAAGATTCTGCTTTCCATGGCAGGAAATCTCCTAGAGATGGACCAACAGGTGGAGTAGGTAATACTTCCTTTTCCTGCTGAAGTTGACGAGAATAATTAACCTCTACAGGGGCAAGCTGTATGCGAATGATCGAGATAGGTATCTTGCTCCTCAGAGGGATTTCAGAAGCGGTATTTACAACGCCGATGATGGCAGGCAGGATGGTTGTGGGGCATTTTTTTTAGCCTCTACGATAGTAGATGGCTCTTCAATACAAATGGAAGTTGTTGTAGAGGGCAAGTAACGTGCTGGTTCAAGTTCGACAAACGTGGTGTTGATGCAGAGGATGCAGGAATCTATGGCACCCAAAAGCGAGAGGATTTTGATCGGGATGATGTCGAGCAGGTTGGTTAGTTGGTTGCTACAATAATATGATAATTATTATGTTCTCATAGCTGTCATCTAAATTGAAATTTTGCATTGCTACCTGATAACTGTATACCCATACGTATGATATGATAGTGAGAGGCGACAAGGAGATAGTAACAGAGGAGGCCTTACTGTTGTTGGGAAAAGTATCCAATACGGAATGACCCTATCCCACTCTAAGGGTGATAGTACCTCAGCAACAATCAAAGCAAAGCTATTCAAGATTACTTCTTTATGAGATGTAAGAGAGAGGAGGAAGAGATCCACTAACCGATGTCTTCCGCTAATGCTTGATCCAATCTTCTCTCTTTGCTGCTTGCTTCCAGCTCCTTGCTCTTTCACTGGCCCAGCTACACCAAGATCCTGCAAAATAACAAGAAGGGGAAACTACAAGAAGCATACATTCATAATTGATTCAAGGATTAGAATAAATCAAATATACAAGTATAACAATACACCATTGAGACACATGCATATAGAAGAACCTCAAATGCTTTATTAATGGAAGAAGTAAAGTTCAGGAAGTGATACAACCATAAAAGGCCCAATCCAGCATCACCTCCCAGCAATCTCCTCTTCACCTCCTTCAAGCAAATCACCTAATAGTTCTATACTCAAACCAACAACACTTCCTTACATTCACAAGATTCCAGCCTCCTTAGACCTCATGAGAGAGCTCTATATATAGGAGTTTTGGAGAAAGGATGAGTCAGCTTGAGCTTGGCATGGAGCTGACTAATGTCCTCTCCCACTTCAGTTATTCTTCAGTTCTTGAGTCCACTTGGAGGTTCTTGCTTCCACTTGGAGATCTAGATCCTCTTACTCATCACTAGGCGAATTCCCTGATCCAAGTGTCATTTTGGAAGCTTCCTAGGCATTGACACCTTGAGGAATGACTGTGCCACTTGGCCAAACTCGCCCGGCGCAGGTAGCCTTCTTTACAGTTGACATTCAGCGCAGGTACAGAGTGGAGCAGTTGACATTCAGTGCAGATGCTCAGTGGAGCAGTTGACATGATCCAGAATTAGCTTGTTTTTGAGTGTTTTCAGGTGGAGAACTGATATTCAGTGCTGTGGTTTGCTGACCTTGTTCCTCTAGGGGTAGGAACAACATGTTTAGGGACTTTGGATCCCTTAGATTATTGACATTTCATGCTTCATGCTGTAAGGCACAAAAATGTCTATAACAGTTGCCCCCTAAAGTATGAGGTCGTTTATCGGGTGAAATGCTTTATCAGGAGGATCCGAAGTTCATTCAATCACTGAGAGGTAACCTGTAATAAAATACAATACAATACATTATTTTTCATTCTACTTTCATGATCTAGCTGAGGCGGGCATTCCCATGCTCAACTTTATAAATTCATTTTGGTACATAGAACAGACGATCGTCTGATGGTAGACTGATAATTCTCTGTTGAAATTATCATCCTTTGAGTAGGATGATCATCTGCTGCAATGATGTACATGTCAAATGTCTTTATGTTTCCTGAATATATATCGCAACTCAGATGGATGAAACTAGATCCGGGGTCTTCAAACTCGTTCGATCTTTACTCTAAGTACAAGTCGATCCATGTGAGAATTGCGCTGAAGTCAAACATGGAAAGACATCGCTTGATTACCGGTCAATGATGTAAACCGTTAACAAGCGCGAGAGGAATCACCGATAATGATAATGACCCTCAAGGTACTGCAGTACAATTCACGTGGTGTGAATAAAGGACTTGGCGTCGAACACCACGCAAAATCTTCTGGTCGAAGGTCATTGATGTATACCTGTCGCCGGAAGTGAGAAACTTGCCATTGAGGCATGCAAGCTTCAAAGTACTGAGGGGGGCGTTCCTAGATCAACTTCTTGGATAATGAGCTGAAGTCGACAAGAAGCGATCCGTCAAAGGAGGGCCTTAATGAATCCCACATCAGTGACACAGAACGGATCTAATGATTTTAGTGGAGGTGAAAACAATCTGTGAAATATGATTCAGGGTGGCGATCATGGGTGGATGAAGGATGATGTATGGCAGTGGATGGGACACGGTTGACTCTTTCTGAACAACATCTCTTGAACATATAACGACACTGATGCGATGGATCGGTAGCATTACCCCAAATGTGGATGGTTTGGCGAAGACCATGGTGATGAGACCGGTGAATGAAACAACCCAACCCGATGTGATACGGAGGAAAAGTGTCATGTTCAAGAGCGACTTGCTACCATTAAAGCTTTGAGGTTCTCCCAATTTTTCCCCAGTCATTTCTGACCAGTACCTCTTTATTTTTGTCAAGCTTGAGGAGGATAACATATGCTTGTTCTATAACCTGCCCTTCGGGCAAGCCCATCGCTATGTTTTAACGAGCCTAACGATAGGGAAACTCGTTCTCGTCTAAAGACAAGTTTGTCGCTATTTAATCATTTTAACGAGTCTAACGACAAGGAAAACTCGGTCCTTTTCATTTTTAGAGAGTCTGAAAAGGTACGGAAAGTTAACTCCAAAATTCCTTTTTCGTCATCTAATCCCTTAAGTCCTAAAAAGTATAAAACAATACAAAAGGGATGAGTTTTCGATAATTTTAACGAGCCGAATAAAACAAGCGCTCGACCTTTTTGTGCAATAATCCCTCAGGTCCAAAAAGATTAAAATCTAGAGGAGGGATAGCTCTTCCGGTCACTTTTAACGAGCTGGAAGGCCAAAACTCGGCAAACTTTTCATATTTTATGAGTCAGTTGAAAAGAGCTCAAAGAAGACTCGTCTTTTGAGGAACGAGTGATAAACAGGGATAGCAGCAGATTCCAGGTACAGGTTGGAATTTTCCAATCATGGCAGTGTCACAAGGATGGCTAGTTGAAATCACTCTTCGCAGCTGTTCCTCAAAATGGGTAAACAATCATATGGGGGTGAACGATCGGCCAAATGGAATGGAGGTGGCAGGTGCAAACACGACCAAGGCTTTTTATGGCTAATAAATTTACGATCACAATGGTTATTTACCGGAATAGGTTCATTTTTTAATGAGCTTAAACTCTGGAGGAAACTCTTGCTCACGCTTTTCTATTTTTTAACGAGCATAAATTCCACGGTAAAACTGCTCGATCTTATGTTTATTTTTTAACGAGCATGAACTATGTGCTAAAACTGCTCGGATCTCGTTTTTCTATTCTTATTCATAATGTTGCTGTGCTTTATTCTATCAAGACTTTTAATCATACTCTTGGGTGCATGCAGATGTTGGTCCTGTTCGTCCAGCAGTTCGTCCGAGACCGCCAGTTGTTGCCCCGGCAGCAGAGCCTGCTAGGAGAGCTATTCTCCGCGACCTTGATGATACTGAGACCCTTACAGCTGTGCAGGAGCAGGTTGAGAGCCTTACTCTCGACATTCCCGATGTGAGGATTGATGAGTTACCTTTACAGCTGCAGCGACACACTACTGGTGTACCTAGACGATGGACTCGTCTCTTGCGCATGATTGCACAGGCCGTGACGTGCTATCATGGGCACCACTAGGCTAGGGTGCCCCCTAGCATTTTTGAGTTTTTAGGTCATATGACCAATTTTGTCTTGGTTACAGAACATTATGTATGAACTATATAAACAGCTTATATATTTTGATTTTCGAGTTTTATTCTGTTTGAGTTATATGATCCATCTATACAATCTTTGATGATGTGTCCTTTTTATAAATGTTGCAAATGTCTATCTAACACATAGTTTGCTAATGAGTCGGTTAATGTGTTTAAGTTTCTCGAAATATGTTGATATTGAATTGAATCAAATCGTCTTTCCAAGATCTTAACCCTTAGGAACATGCGATAAATAGCTGGATTGCGAACAGAATATATACCATTGAGTTGTAGTATTACGAGCTGTGAGTCTAGCCTGACAATTAGTCGGCGTATGCCACGTGTGATGGCATCAGAGAGTAGTTCTATCAACGCGCTATACTCAGCGATGTTATTCGTTGATTGCCTAATACACACACCTCTGAAACTTACTAACTCGCCGCTTGGATCAAAAATGGCCCAGGCTGCGGAAGATAGGTTCCGCGAACTACGACTCGCTCCGTCGGCATATCCAACACATGTCTCCAGAAGGTTCGACATCTGCAACAAATGAAAAAGGGGGATCACTCGACCAGAACAAATATTTTAGCGAAAACAAAATACAACAAAAGCATGCAAGTTACTATTTAAGCATAGTAACGCTTGAGGTACAGCCCGTTGCGGGGCTGCGCCAGTGGAATTCCGTCGTAATCCATTAACTCGTAGGCTCCTTTTGCTAACACCCTTTTAACAATATAGGGGCCCATCCATAAGGACTTGAATTTCCCTGCTCCCAATTTATCGGATTCTTGGTCATAAAGCAAGACCAAATCACCTTCTGAGAAGACACGGGGTTTGACATTTTTGTCGAACTGAGCCTTGACTCGTTTCTTATGGGCGTCGTTAGCCAAAGCGGCGTCACGACGGGTTTCATCCAACTGCATTAATTCCAAGAAACGAGCCTCTTCTTCTGAAGTTCCGGGGAGGAGATCGATTTCGAGTTTAAGCGACGAAATTTCACACTGGATTGGCAAGACTGCTTCCAGGCCATACACCAGTTGAAAAGGTGTGAACCCGGTTGCGTTCTTTACCGACGTTCGGTAAGTCCACAAGGCTGAGTACAGAATTAGGTGCCATCTTCTTTTATGAACCCCAATCATCCTTTGCAACATACGCTTCAGGACCTTGTTGATTGCCTCAACTTGTCCGTTGGCTTGCGGATAATATGGGGTAGAGCTGTCGTGAGATAGCCCTAGCTTGGCAGCTAATTCGACCATCATGTGATTGCGAAAATGCGACCCATGATCTGTAACTATAGCATGTGGTACGCCGAACCTGGCGACTACATGATTGAAAAAGAAAAGGGCAGCTGTTTCACCAGTGTTATCCAATGTAGGCATCGCCTCGGCCCATTTGGTAAAATAGTCAACAACGACTATCATATACCCATGCCCCCCGGTCGAGGTGGGGTTACATTGCATGAAATCGATGCCCCACTTGGCGAAGGGACCAACAACAACTATTGGCTATAAAGGTGCGGGTGGTCGTCTGGTTTTGCTATCAAAAATTTGACAAGCATGGCAACTTCTGACTGCGGTTATGCAATCTTTGAACATGGTTGGCCAGAAGTATCCTGCTCGTAAGATTTTTTGTGCTGTTGCATATCCAGATTGATGCCCCCCACACGCGCCTGAATGACATTCATTCAGGGCTTTTTCGGCCTCCTCATGGGTAAGGCACCTCCTCAGAACTATATCGACACCACGACGGTAAAGTGTATCACCGACGATCATGTAGTCTTTTGATTGGTATCGTATACGTTTTTGTTCGGAGTGAGAGGTGTTAGGCCTGAAATTTTGGGTTTGGAGATAAACTATGATATCTCCATACCACTCATCACTTACAGATATCAGAAACAAACTTTCGTCCACGATTGACTCTTCCAATGTTTCATCGTTGGACAACGATGGGAGATCGCATAACAATTCTGCGAAAACTAGAGCTTTCTTTGATTTGGATTTTACAAATTCCAGATCAAACTCTTGAAGGATCGCTATCCATTTTGAATATTTGCCCCCCAGCAACTGTCGCGACAGTATATAAGTCATGGGGTTGCAATCTGACAAGATGGTAGTTTTCCGAAAGAGGACATAATGTCGAAACCTTTGAATCGATTGAACAACCGCAAGCGCTAGTTTTTTAACATAAGAATACTTACTTTCTATATCATTTAAGTTTTTACTTAAATAATAAATAGGATGTTCAATTCCATCGACCTCTTGAACTAAAACCATCGCAATGGTCGTATCCGCTGCAGCCAGATACAGGTTAAAATCTCTTTGATAGTCCGGGGCGTACATTAATGATGCTTTTACTAGACAATCTTTCAGAGCATCAAAGGAGGCTTGCACCACTTGGTCCCAGACAAAAGGTACATCCTTTTTCAAAAGACGAGTATAACCCTTAGCAAGTTCTGCATAATTTGGAATGAACCTCCTCAGAAAGTTTGCTTTCCCTTGGAGTTTCTGAATCTGAAGCAAATTTGAAGGTGGAGGCAAATTAATGATTGCCTGAACCTTGCAGGGGTCGAGACGAATCCCATCTTTAGAGACTACAAAGCCAAGTAAACGACCAGAACCGACGCAAAACACACATTTGTGTGGGTTGAGTCTTATCTTGTAGTGTCGGCAACGTAGAAATATCGCTCTTAAATGCTGCGGATGATCAGTCCGCTTTCGCGAATGAGCCGGAAGATCGTCGAGATATGGTTGAACAATGTTCTTGATGTCATGGAAGGCATAATTCATTTCCCTCTGAAACGTCACCCCTGCGTTCTTTAAACCAAAGGGTAATTTTCGATAAGCGAATGTGCCCCACGGACAAATAAATGCAGTCTTTGACTGGTCCTGTGGGCGGATATTTATTTGATTATACCCGGAAAATCCATCCATAAATGAAAAGATTTGACATCCGGCGCATTCATCAATTATCTGGTCGATGAAGGGTGTAGGGTAGTTGTCCTTCGGACAAGCTTGGTTTACATCCCTATAGTCGACACACACTCTAATCGTCCCTTGTTTTTTCATAACAGGGACAATATTCGATACCCAATCGGTTAGAGGAACCGGGTAGATGAATCCAGCATGGAGAAGTTTTTCAACTTCTTCCTTAATGGCCGCGGCTTTCTTGGGGTGCACCTGCCGAAGCCGTTGTCTTACTGGTTTGACATCAGGATACATTTTAATTTCATGTTCAACGATACTCGAGTCAATGCCTGGCATTTCATCATATGACCAAGCAAAGACATCTCTAAATTTGCGAAAAAGAGCGTTATATATTTCCAGTTCTGAAGGGGAACAACCTTTGCCGACATAAATATTCTCTACAACATCTGTTTTAGTCGAGATATTTATGGCTATAGTCTCTTCAATATTGGATAGGTTTCGCTCGGAATCCACCGTGTTTACAGTATTTGTTAGGAATTCAAATACTGAAGGGTGATAAAGGTCACTTTGAGTATCTTCTTCATATTCCGGAAGAAGGGAACGATGGTGGTGATCATTCCATGGTGCCCCCTCAATCATCATTGATTGTAAGATTCCTTCGTCAGTCCCATGTACTTTTGACCAAGGATCTAATGGGGTTCCAGATTATCTAGACCTATCTACCCAAACGCTTGATGAGCGTTGATTTGGGTTCGCCTCCCATGCTTGAAACATTGATTGCTACAATATTTCTAAAGGGCTTGGGGGCAAAACCATTGAACGATCCATGTCGACCTTCGTGGAAGATATCATGTTGCAGGTTGCTACAAACGGTATATTTCCCATAAAAATAGGAGGTGGTAGCGCGAAAGTTCCCATCAATGTGGGGTCTTTCAATAATCCTACTCCGATATCTTGAATCGAATGGTTGCTCTCATGGATAATGGGAATGCTTCCTGTAACTTGTGAACCATTAGGGAGGAAATTCTGTTGGTCGACGATCGTAATCCCTCCTTCAAATGGGAATGCGATCTTCCTAAAATAAGTCGACACGACAGCTGCCATGGCATAAATCCATGGTCTACCCAGTAGGATGTTATAGTCAAGATTTCCATCAATGACCTCAACATCAATTTCTACTGTCTTTCCTCCTAGTTCAACTTTCAAGTTATTAAGGATACCGTAAGGGGTATAAGTCCTTCCGTCGAAAGCTTTTAATGTTGTCGAAGATCGTGACAAGGTTGGAGATCCTAAAGTTTTCCAGCAGCTCATCGACATAATACATGTTGATGCTCCCTCATCAATAATTGTTCTGTGAACAGTTTTGTTGAGGGCTTTCACTTGAATAAGGAAAGCTAGCTGAGCTGGTAACTGAGGATCATATCCCTTGTGATCAAAGGATACAAGATTGGAATCCTTAGGATCAACCCCACCAATTGCTGATAACAAGGCCTGCCTTTGGGTTGGACAATTTTGTAGTACTTCAAGAGTCGACATAGCGGATGGCGATTGTGCCAAATCTTCCACTATGTTATAATGCTGCGCCGCTCTGGCGCGAGGATTAAATGTCGACTTGTGTACTACACCCTTTGGCGGTTTTATTGTTAATTCAGGGATGATGGGTGGTACAACTTCTGTCGAAGTTGTTGTCGAACTACTCGGTTGATCTTTACCTTTTTCGTTCGACAGCTGAGGATTCCCATAATCTTTGTTCCTTGTCGAAATCAAAGCATCATTCTGCTGTTTCGAAACCGACAACATAAGTACTTGCGACGGGGAAGCATTTCCACTATCAACCAGATTTTGACCTGGGTTGGGAAATGGATCAGTTAACACAGCTGAGGTTTGGGAACTTTTAAAGAACCTCTTTAACTCAGCTTTGAATGGGCAATTCTTTGTGCCATGATCCTTATCATCACATATTAGACATGGATAATTTTGTCTCCCTTTCCCAGGAGGGTTTGAAGAATTTTTTCCAGGGGATGACTCACCCTGTTTCTTCTTCTTCCCTTTGTTTTGCTTTTTCTTGCTTCCTGGTTGATTGGTTTCTTTGCCCTTATCTGCTGATACGGCATTTACTTCCGAAGCAAGAATTTCTTCTTTTGCATTTTGATCTGAATTCTTACGGGCTTTCTTTGATGAAGCCTTTATCGATTTCGTGTTTGCTGTGCCAATCACGCCATCACCGGCATGAGAGTCACTATTTGATTTAGGAGGGGGAGGAATTGAAAATTCCAGTCTAGGGGCGTCAGGTATTTTGTCGTAGAGCGTGCCAGACTGAGTATAAACTAAGTCCAAATATTGTGCACGAGCGATAACTTGCTCCTCTGTTACGACTCCCCCCTTAGCCACATCTTCCGTTATAGCAGGAAGTAACGACTTTATAAACCATTCAGCTAACAGCTAATCGGGAACGTATGTTTTCACCATCCTTCGACGACGACACCACTCATGTATATGATCATATATATGGGTAGCAGTTGTCTGTTTGAAGTTGGTTAATATTTCTGTTCCCGTTTCATACCTTATCAGTAATTGAAAATGGGTTAAGAAGGTCATGGCTAGGGAACTAAAATTGTCGAAAGAGGCTCTTGGCAATTCAATATACCATTTAGCCGCTGGACCTGTCAATGTCCTCTGAAAAAGGTGAAGCCTTATCGAATCGTCGTTAAGGGTGTTCGACGAACACCACAGATGAAAAGTCATCACGTGATTCGATGGGTCTTCACCTGGATTTCCATTGAATTTAGGAATGTCAGATGGAAGTTTATGAGGAATCGCTGGCCACCAAGGGGCATAAGCAATCGGATCGTTGGTTAAATGGTGTAAATCGGGTAACTCTAAAGTTGCCACGAATGGCAACTGTTGATTCAGGTTAGGCGAAGCGTAACCAGGGTACGATGGAATCGCTTGAGCAGTGGGCCTTTGCATACCAACATAATGTAATTGATGTTGGTATGACTGATACGGTTGGTGGACTTGGCCACTGTAAAGTGGTTGATTTTGACCGTTTTGGATATATGGTTGTCCATTGTTCGCAAAGATCTGCTGCTCAGAACCTTGGTACACTTGCTGGAATTGCGGTTGTTGGTATTGCACTAACCATGGTTGTGAAGCCATGTTCTGTTGTGCTATGCTAACCGTTGGACCAAGGTGTGGGGTAATTGTACCCGTTTAGACCTGTGTCGCCCCACCAGTTGGTGATTGTGGTTGTGACCCATGATCAAGTGGCTGTTGCATTACAACCTGAGAAATCTGAGGTTGGCATGCAATAGGTATCGCTTGAACTTGTGACACTGTTACAATAGCCGGTGTGGTTGGGATGTTCATCATAGGTACACACTGTTGCATAGAATATACAACCCTTGGTTGTTGAGGTAGCATAGGCACCCAACTACTTGACGCAATTCCAGTATAACCTGAACATTGTTGTGAACTCACGTATGGGTACCTTCCCGGAGGGGGTAATGAAAGGGCATACTGCCCCCCATACGGTATCAATCCATAACTCAAGGGGATTGATTGCCCAGATTGACCTCCAAATGGGTCAAGTTGGCGAGTTTCAACATAAGAGTTGCCGGGTATTACTCCGGATGAACAAACTGGAACAGACCATACTGTCGAAATAGTCCCTTGGTGGACTCTTCTAGCTGTTGTGAGCTAGTTGGGACAGCTGGTATGCCGACAAACATTGTCGGAGTGACGGCAGGGGCTTCTGCTGTCGCTGTGTCATTTGACACAGTCCTAGATGATGACGGTTGTTCAGATATTTTAAGTCTATCCAATAGATTTCCTAGCGATTCTACAGGAACTTCCACTTGTGGTGGATTAACTTCTGATGAAGGAAATAGAGTGACCCCGACTCCAAAATGAGTTGGAGTACTTGCTTGTGGATCCTCTGCAATTTCCTCTATCGCAATCAAACCCGGTGGAAGAGGAAGACCGTCAGGTCCGTAAAATATTTCTGGTGCCGAAGAAGCGGTTGTTTCGACAGCGACAGTTGTTTGAGGAACAAAACTCTCTGGACCGGTTACAGATGGAACTGGTTCAGTTCTACAAGTATTTGCCCCCAGACTAGGATCAGTATTACTGTCCTTCTGTGGCTGTTGAACTTCTTCTATAGAGTCAGGGTTTCCAGAAATGTTAGGAGTAAATGGAACCTCAGATGCAATTGGAACACTTGTTCTAACTTTTAAAGGAGATTTTGAACCGGTTAAACGAGTTCGCTTTGTCCGTACTGTTTTCGATTCCGGAGACAAAGACGGTTGACTCGTAAGCCTCCGGGAACGACGGGGTTTCAATTGACTTTCTTCCACGATTGCGGATTACTCGATCAACCAAAATATTAAAAGGGGAAAATTTGTGTTTCCGAATTGAATGAATTTTATTAGACGCTTTTAGACACAACTTGCTTTTTCACTTTTTAAGAGTCGAGAAAAAGCTAAAGATGACTCTAGTCTCCTTCGATGTATTAACGAGCCCGAAGTGACAAATGCTCGGTTGGACTTTTTCAGTTATAGAGTTTGAAAAAGGCCAAAAGAAACTGCTCTGGAGATCTAGGCAGAGGGTGTGCCAAACCTTTCGCAAAACCACAGAATACGTTTTACAGTACGGGTGGTCGATCTTCGTGAATGCTGTGTTCACTGCATTGCGATCAGTAGGGTGGCCGACACGGCTTCCTATGGATAAAAGATATATGCCTATAGGGGTCTCCCAATATATACGTGACGGTACGTGGGAGCACAAGTCCGTATTAGTGCCACCGACTCTCAGGAGGAATCACCCACCTTCGTCGAGATCGACAGTCACTACGTTTAACGAAGCCGGAACACGTCTCTAGCTTAGACCTCTATGTGTTTGCGTTATGTTTCAAAGCGTTGTTAGGTTAATTCAATATATTTTAAGTTGATCTTTTTAAAGTTTGCCTTTCAAGGTTCACCACGAAATGTTTTGATACAAATTCCTAAATGCAGTCTAAGATGAGAAGCAAGCTTTTTCAATCTTTCCGACTTATGAAAATCTTAACTATTGAGGGAAAAGAAAGACAACATCTTTTCACACAGATCAAAGAGCATACACTAATGCACTTTTTCCCTAAATCAACATACAAACTTATCAAACGCAAAATGCAAAATGCAGGTATTTCTTTTCTCTTTCTTAATGTTGGTGTAATACAAAAAGAAAGCTGTTGTATAATTTCGAATTCAATTTCAAGCGAAAGTAAACAAGCTTGTCCAAAATCAAAAGACACCTTAAGATTTACTTGTTTCGACACTAGAAATATATAAATTCAAACCATATGACGAAAGAAACAGCTCAATCAGCTATGAACAGCAAACAAACTAACTCTTAAGATCAAAACGACACTTATCACAGGTCTAGATCTAAGAGGCCACAGCAAGACTAGTTCACTTTCGTAATGGGAAACTGCAAATGATACAAGAAATACACAAAGAACAAACACAGTTTATTTATACAACCGAGGCGGAATAGTGGCAAGGAAAGTTGGTTTCAGATAGGTACATTGACTGGTAACAGGCTGCAAAAACAAGGGTGAAAACAGGGCAACAAACAGGAGGGAACCCCAGTAGCACTAGGCAAAACTGGTTCAGCGCAGGTAGTACACTGGCAGTTTGACCTTCAGCGCAGGTAGCCCCTTCGGGAACTGCGCTGAAATGCAGAATGCCTTCACAACACCAGCACTGAAGAGACAAACTTTCGTTTTTCTCAGTTTCTGGGTCACAGATTGCTAAAAAATTCACAGTTTTTGGCCAAATCAGAAGCTATCAGTCAAGTACACACTAAGGGATGAAAAGGAAGATGAAAAGCTATCACTAAGAGCTATTTAGAGTCCTTGTGGATCAGCTCTTCAAATCATAAACTTGCCCAGAAATTGAGCTAGAGTAGCTGCCCTCTACTTTGCATTCGAAAGACCCAAATGCAGTTCGATTCGGTACTCCCTGTGTTTATGAAATGAATAGCAAAAACACAAACAACCAACAAGATACGATCCCCAGTGGAGTCGCCAATTTGTTGTTGGGAAAAGTATCCAATACGGAATGACCCTATCCCACTCTAAGGGTGATAGTACCTCAGCAACAATCAAAGCAAAGCTATTCAAGATTACTTCTTTATGAGATGTAAGAGAGAGGAGGAAGAGATCCACTAACCGATGTCTTCCGCTAATGCTTGATCCAATCTTCTCTCTTTGCTGCTTGCTCCCAGCTCCTTGCTCTTTCACTGGCCCAGCTACACCAAGATCCTGCAAAATAACAAGAAGGGGAAACTACAAGAAGCATACATTCATAATTGATTCAAGGATTAGAATAAATCAAATATACAAGTATAACAATACACCATTGAGACACATGCATATAGAAGAACCTTAAATGCTTTATTAGTGGAAGAAGTAAAGTTCAGGAAGTGATACAACCATAAAAGGCCCAATCCAGCATCACCTCCCAGCATAAAGAAATCTCCTCTTCACCTCCTTCAAGCAAATCACCCAATAGTTCTATACTCAAACCAACAACACTTCCTTACATTCACAAGATTCCAGCCTCCTTAGACCTCATGAGAGAGCTATATATATAGGAGTTTTGGAGAAAGGATGAGTCAGCTTGAGCTTGGCATGGAGCTGACTAGTGTCCTCTCCCACTTCAGTTATTCTTCAGTTCTTGAGTCCACTTGGAGGTTCTTGCTTCCACTTGGAGATCTAGATCCTCTTACTCATCACTAGGCGAATTCCCTGATCCAAGTGTCATTTTGGAAGCTTCCTGGGCATTGACACCTTGAGGAATGACTGTGCCACTTGGCCAAACTCGCCCAACGCAGGTAGCCTTCTTTACAGTTGACATTCAGCGCAGGTACAGAGTGGAGCAGTTGACATGATCCACAATTAGCTTGTTTTTGAGTGTTTTCAGGTGGAGAACTGATATTCAGTGCTGTGGTTTGCTGACCTTGTTCCTCTAGGGGTAGGAACAACATGTTTAGGGACTTTGGATCCCTTAGATTATTGACATTTCATGCTTCATGCTGTAAGGCACAAAAATGTCTATAACACTTACTATGAGCACTCTGTAAATCTCTGTTTCTGGAAAACTATTAGACCAACAAATCAGAAGCTCAGGGAAAATTTTCATCCATAACAAAAGCATGGAGGTCGGTTTCTTGGGCTTGGGAATTATGGGCAAGGCAATGGCAGTAAATCTACTCCGAAATGGCTTCAAAGTGACCGTGTGGAATAGGACAATGTCTAGGGTAATGTTTGATTAATGCGCAACCTCTTTAAATTTTCTCTGCTTTATGGATGTTAAAATGGGTAGTTTTGTATTTGGATTTCATGACAATGATGTCATTTGCTTTGGCAATCAAGAAAGCTATCGTTTTTAAAAATAGATTGAACCCATTTTTTCTATCAAACGATAGCACTCCACACTATGTGTCACTGCTCAGAGACTGAGAGATTGGATTAGCTTGCTTGATATAGATGCACTGTAATCAATCGGATGAAGTTTATTCAGACCAAGGATATATATATGTTGCCACCAATGTCACTGAACACTTGGCCAGTTATGTGACAATAGGTGCTTGGTTTCAAATCCTTGCTAGGTGAGAAGCACTAGTTGACACTGACAGGTTTATTATAGATGCCATCCACAAATGTAGAGAAGCATCCCTTGTGGATTTCCCTATTAGGTTTTCCTTTATATGTGTGTTAATGTGTGAGTGAGAGTGAGTATTGCAGACTGGGTTCTTTAGACTTCCTACACAGAACATCCTGCCACTCTGAAAAGGAGTTCATAGTAGTTCATCAGGTATTCTATGTTTAGGTTTTTGTTTCGGATAAACTCAGAACAAGAAGGGCTGTTGGAGTCTAATAGTAGTCCTGTGAGTTCTTTTGTACTGAGATCTTATATTTAACATTCATAGTGAACTTTGTTTTTCACCTATTAGCAATTATTGATTATGACTATGGAGACCAACGTGTTGTCACTCGTCAATTCTAGTTCAAAATACTGTTGCACCCTGCCCGCCTGTGGGCAGCTTTGCTGGATCTTTTGGAAAGGGTGATTGGGGAGTGCCATGCATCATTGAAACTGCTATGCTTTTTTTAAACAAAATTAGGGTCTTTGTGTTGGTATGTGCAAAATAAGTCACACAAAAAAAGAAGTAACATGAAAAATAAGAATGAAAAGTGTTGCCAAAAACTAGAGTTTTCATTAATAAAACACTGATAGTATAAAGTAAACTCCACTAAATGTGTGTAGTGGCATAAGAGCTCCTGCTGACCTCTGACGTCATGTTGGGAACATGGATACCTAATAAACATGGAGTTATGTTTGAGCTTTAGGCTTTGCGAGCTCAAAACTGATAAGATAGCCTATTATTAATAGACGTATAGATGTAGAACCATAGTTGGTCCCCCAACTTTGAAATACCATTTGTTAGGACCAACTACACTGTTTGACACATCTATTACAAGGGCTATTAGTAACAACCTTAAGATACGCTTCAATATTGAATGAAGCAAATAGCATAAGGCTTAGACATAAAAAGTACCGTTTTGGATATGATTTTAAGTACTCTTGACAAACTAACGTAGAATTGTGAAGACGATTCTAATCTAAGAGGATTGTTAAGTGTTGTTGTGCCTCTAGTGATCACCTTCAACCACTTTGATGTCCTGACGTTAATTCTCTAGGCTCTGATCTAAAATTGTTTGGCCTGTAGTCTAACCTTCCACTACAAGCCTCTTCCTAAGCTCATTGTTCAAGATTAGCACTACGAGACTCTTGCCAATGCCAGTTTGTAAATCTTATCGGAGTCAACTCTGCCCATAAGTTTTCTATAAGATTTCCACTGCTGACACCCAATTGGTTAATCTCTCTCTAGGTTTATGATAACGCATGGGACCTCAAACACTTGTGTTTCAAAATACAGAAATAAATACATTCATTTGCCCGATTGAAATTATGCATTCTGTGAGAACAAATACAGAAGTAGTAAAGAAGCAGAAATACATTCATACACATGAGGGACTGCAAGGCTGCATTTTTTGGTTTTTTGGTAAGCTAACCAAATTTTATATTAATAGAGAGTACACGATAAAATACAGTCAAGGCAAATTGTGGCCACTAGGAAAACCAGGACCATAAATATCAGTGTTTTTCTTTCAAGATTGCAAGGCAGAGTCCTCTAAATCTAGACCCTTCGTAATGGCATGGCCTAGATAACTGCTAATACAACATAAAAGATAATTGACTGGATTCACATAACCAAACTAGGAGGTCTAGTTCCTATTTGTAAAGCTAAAAAAGGATAACAGGTGTTGCTAACCCAGCAGTGCACATGCGTGCTTCTGCTACTGCTAAGTGTCCTCCTTTTCCTCAATATCTTCATCAATCAGGGTGGGGTTGAAAACGGTAGCTTCAAACTCCTAAACAAGTTCTGCCATTTTAATTGAGTTGGGATTAACATCCTCTGGGTCTGTCACAATGATGTCAATCTTAAAAACTGGTCTGCAGATTACTTCAGACCTTTTATCCATTAATTCCAGTTCATGGAGAATTGCTTGTTGTTGTTGACCCCTCTCTTCCACAACCTGTGTTATGAAAGATTTGTTCAGCTAGTAAAGCTCTGTCAGCTTGGAAATGTTGGTGTCTCTGGAGCGAGAGGACCCCATTTCTGGAACCCAGTCCCTGAATTCTGCCTGAACCGGATCATTGGTCATTTTTTGCCTGACCTAATTCTCTATGTAGGGGACCTCCTCCTTGACGATATTGGTGAAGCAAAGCTGATAATTGGATGCAGTAGTCATGGCATCAGCCTAGGCATGAGTAGTTCGATGAGGGAGCTGTGGGTTCAGGGTTTTCCTGCTTTCCTGGTGCCCCTTTAAGCCCCAGGTTAGCTGGATTTCAGATGAGTAACACCTTTGGGATTGAGCATGTTGGCCCAAGGACAAGTAACAAAAAATGGATGAGGGTAGGTTGCAGAGAAGGATTGAGAGAGGCCACTGGAATCGTGGGAAAGGTATCAAAGCCAGGATATCAACCACCCACCTGGAGAGGAGAACCAGAGAAGGATACCCCAGGTTGTCCAACAATTTTTCACCTAACTGTGGAGGGAGAGCCTTGCCTTCACAGGCCTGGTGGAGAGTTGAGATAGAATGAAAATTAAACCAGCCTGATATACTGAAAAGACAACGTGAAAACAAACCAGGAGTACAGAACTTGGAAGTGAGACAAGAACAGCAGCGATGTGCAGCTTTCCTTGATTCCCCAATCTTTCTCCATATCCTACTCCCCAGGTAAACCATTAGAAATTTAGAAGCTAGAGCTTTCATTGCTGCTTCAAACATAATGCTGCGGATGGTAGGAGTAATGAAACATTACTAATTGGACTTCTGCAATGAGAGCTCTTGTCCAGGCCACTGCCATATTCATAATCCACAACATGAATGAGCCCATGCAGTTGTGTTCTCAAGTGCCCTCTGGCATCTGTCTTGTCAATCCTCCCAAGCACCCCATCCTGGAGACTGTAAGACTGCATTGAATAAGCAACGGGAATTGATATAATGTAGTTCAAATATTTTCATGCCCAATTGGAATCCCTTTGATCATTTTTTTTAACTTGGACAAATTAGATTGCCTTTGGAATTCATTGAGGGTATTGACACTGGATAGTTAACTTTGGCAACTGTGGAGAGTGCATCAATTAAACAACAAATAAGGATACAAATTGTTGTTCTTTATCCAAATTGCAAGAAACTGAATTCATAACCATGCTTCAATTATTCTTTTTTGACACTATCACAACTGATTTATGCAAGTACATTTCATAGTGTTTTAAAGTACAAAACATAAAACAAACATATTGCTTTAGCCTCATGAAATCCTTGCAATTATTCTTTTATGAAGGTTCTACTTTCACATTTATTAGTTGATAATTTGTATCTTATACTCATATTATATCTTATTGTGGACTTGGCATTTCAAAAGTAGGTATCTTTATCTCTAACTTTGTTTCTAGTGCATAATTCACCCATTGAGTTCCTACGTGCTTAAAAAGTAGCATTGACAGAATACAATGCATAACACTGAACATTTGCCCCAACTCTAGGAACAATTATCCTTCCACAAATTATTTTTTGAAGGATAATCATAGCTGGCATTCCCTGGTTTCTTCATTGTGTGTTGTCTATATTTTGGCTTTGGGACCTATACTTTGTATGCACCAGATGAGTCCATTAAAATGGATTTGTTCACCACTGGGCACCAATGCTAATCATTTTATTGCATTAGACCCAATGCACTCTGGAATGACATGGCATGACATGAAATACAAAATTTAAGAATGTTCTCAAAAAAAAAAAACCAACAGTCAATAGGACTGTAATATGACAAAGTATTGGGAGTACCTAATGCATCTATAAAAATAGTGATCAGTTGTATAAGAAAGTGTGTAGAACATGCCACTAGTTTCAGGAGGCATGCCTTATAAATTCCCGCAATGAAAAGGAGGTGATTGGACACAACATGTCATGTAAGTGCTTGCCCTGCTGTAAGGAGGTACAAAATAGTCATTAATTAGCATATCCTACTTGAAATATCTTACATAAAGATATATGTTAAATTTTTACTACATATATCTCATCTATTTTTCCAAGAAAAAAGGCGTACCTTATTTGTTTCGAGTAGAAAAGATAAAGTTACATTCTGAAGGTGTCTCTAACACATGGTATTGAAGAGCGTAGACCACAATACACTACTAATATCGAGGATAATTGATTCAATAGCTTGAGTATTTTTATAATTCTAACCTCTTTAGAGTCACCATATAGGTAAGATAAGATAATTTTATTAATATCCAACAAATGATCACAACAGTTGTTCAGTGGGACTAAAGGATACATCTATTGTGAATACAATGTGGATTGCAAAAGCAGCTCCTATATAAGGATATCTAAGTGTCAAAGCTAACTATACCATGCAAAATCATTTAGGAAACAAACATATTATCCCTTCTAAAGAGAGGAAAATGATCAAAACCAATCAGGAAGTACTCATATAAGGTCAGAAACATAGAAACTTGCCACCAGATAGTCTACATGAATGATTGAATCTAGGTAGAAAACTGTTGATGAGTTGGAGGAAAGCTACACCTTCCCTAGTTTCAGTTACTACAAGCAAATCCAGCCTGTCCATCAACTGCCTCTTTGGATAGTTTATCTGCTGGTTCATTGAGTTCCTTGAATATGCATGCAAAGAAAATGAAGCAAACCTGGATATGAAATCTGAAGCTACCAGATGAGAATGGCTAATTTTTTGATTTCCAAACATGCCGTTGAGCAGTTCACTACCATAAGTGAATCACCATAGCTCTGGAGCTCTGTTATCCTCCTGTCTAGTGCCAGTCAAACCAGAATAGCAACAACCAGTAATTCAACACTGTTGTTGTTGTCCCTATCCAATCCGCATTTGAACTCTAGACAAAAATTATCGGTGGAAATAATATATCTCCATATCCACTTAATCCGGGATTTTCAAAAAATCCCCATTGCTTAGTCTGTTGGTATCTAGGCCACCCACCAGCCTGGGAGCTTTAGTCTTCACTTGCTGCTCCAGTCCTCGATAAGCAAACTGGATTTTAAATAATGTGAAGAGGTGTTATAATTTGATCCTCAAATATCATTGAGTTTCTGGTGAGCCACAAAGCCCAACAGGCAGTCAGTGGAAGGGCTCTATGAGCTTTCGCCAATGGATCATCCCACCACTTCTTGAATACATTCTCCACCATTTCGCTCTTCCAGAAGTCACATTCACTTATATTACATTTATCTAATCAATGATCCAACATATTATTTTGGCCATTCTGATGTCAATATATCCTTCATTATTGTCATAAGGCTTACAACCATAAAGCAATTACTTGAGTATTATCAATGCCATTTAGAAAACAACAAAAAACAAGAAAGGCTAGTCAGAGTTGTGAAGAATAATAGCTATCACATAGAAATTAAATTGAAAATTTAATCAAGTCATCAAGTGACTAAAAGTTATCAATGGGACTGAATGATTGGCATGTACGGTTCAGCAATGTGGGAATGCCTGATGCTGGTGATATCCCTCTTGGGAAAATTACCCTTAGGGTGCAATTTTGAGTTAGGGTTTTTAATAAATCATGAAAGAATTACATTTCATAACAACAATGCAACATTCCTCAATCCATATAACAACAACGATCCTTTCAGTTAATGTACCAATGGTATAAAAGATACTCAAACAACCATATGTTCTTCAGCGAATAATTATAAATTCGGGATAATTGACCAATAAACAACGAACCTATATAGCACGACGCTCTAACCAATTGAGCTAATAGGGCACCTTCTAGTGGAATTGATAGTGCACTAATCCGTTGCTTGCCATTATTTTGGTTTTGGTACCACCTTATAGCATATCCAGGTTCAAATTCTATTTTCCATGAAGGACAGTTGAATTTGTTTCAACTCTAATTGTTATTGAGGGGTTCCACAAGGATGTCACATGAGCATTTATGATGCCAATTTTAACGTAGGTAGCCACTTATGATAAGGTTATATTTTGCAATTCCATGTTGTTATTTATGAACATTATATACATTTGGTTGGACACGTGAAAATCAATTGAAGGATTTGGTATTGATGATGGAAATGTTGGATGTATGACCAAATGTATGACTTACTTAGTTACAATTTATCTAGTGCATGACTTGTCAGAGTTATTGTTGCATCGTATAGGCTCGTATGGATATGATTTATCTAATCAATGACTTAGTGAAATTATGATTTTTCTGATGTAATATTTATTTCCAGTATGAACAACAAAAATTGACATGTGGACACTGGACTTAATAAACATGATGTTTAAGATCATGTATCTATATCTATTTTGTGGTTATATATATGCATGGATGAGAACTAAACTACAGATTGGAAAGAACTGTATGATAACTAAGATCTACTATTCCATTGGGGAAGGTTGAGATGACCAATGAGGAAAGGTACGATGTACATTGTTCTATTACATTTGGTATCTACTTGATATGCACTCTTATGACACAAGTAAAATGAAAATGACAGGTGGCAAGATGACCTGACTGGATTATTCGATGACAAGTCCAACCAGCTCTATAGTGTGGTCCATGTTAGGGTGTTGACCCTAGTTTTGAAGGAGGGGTAGAGGCATTTCCCATCATGTATCCTCTGAAACCTGGAATCGTGGGAGGGCAATGGTGGACATGCTCCCCTAGACGTGTGATGATGATTGCTAGTTGCCTGCTGGGGAAGTTAGGTTGATATATTCGACACTTCCACCATGTCAATTTTATCAATGGTTAGTATGGCCTTTGCCACTGATAAAGCAGCAAAGGACGGATAGGGTGGAATGGAAGTAGGTCAGGATTGATAGGAGGATATAGATCAGTTGGAGACTCTTGATGGGAAGTAATGTCATTGTCTGACTTATTAAATTTTTCTGTTATAACTCTCTCTGGTTTGCTATGCTTTCGAACTCCTTGTATCTTTTCATTCTAACTTCGGGACGAAGTTTTTTTAAATAGGGGTGTATGTAATGCCCCACTTAAATCTTATCCTACAAATTTCATTAATGTTTACATTATCTGAAAATATTGAGAAATATTGGTCTAATATAAAATTCATGATTTCTATTATTGAAATTCCCAACTTACCTTCGCAAATTGAATCTTAGGTAGGATATGGTCTCCTTCCATTATTTCCAATAATATATGTATTCATCTCACATTCCCCAATGTACCCTCACATTTACTAGGGAGAAGACATGGTCCTCTCCATTTAATTACATCTTACATTCCCCAATGTACCCTCACATTTACTTGGGGGAAGACATAGTCCTCTCCATTTAATTATCAATATATATATTCATCTCACATTCCAAATGTACTTTCAGATTTACTTGGGAGAAGACATGGTCCTCTCCCATTAATTTCCCAATTTTATATTCATGTCACATTTCCAAATGTACTCCCAGCTTACTTGGGAGAAGAGAAGTCAACTGTAAGGATGGATGAGAAGTTAATGACATTAATGAGAGGTGGTTGAGATGGAGAAGAGAGGGAGGGTATAAAAAGGGAAGGGGGAAGGGAGAAAAGGGGAGGTTGGGCCTTGCTTATGATTTTGGGGGTTGGTTTTGATTTTAGAATTTGTTGTGATTTTTGGAGACCTTAGGAACTTGTGGAGGTTTCTTGGGTTGTTGAGAGGAGGGAAATATTGTTCATCTTGGTCTGGATCATTCATCTTGGACACACACACTACATCTGGTTGGACTTGGGCTTGGAGGGCTAGGGAACCTATGGAGGTTTCCTGGGCTAGGAATTATTTCCTAGTTGGCTGGGAGGTAAATCCAATTGGGTCAGTCAAGAGGAGCATTCAACAGGAGCAACAGCTCAAAGGCATCTCCACCAGCCACTGGTACAGGTATTCCTCTGTAGATTACTCAGGTAAATTTATTAAAATGAAATGTTCTCCATAAGTTATAAGGATTAGAATGTAAATGGTAAAATTTTATTTGTTTAAAAGTCTTGTAAGAAAGTAAACTATTGCCTCTTATTGCATTTAAATTCATCAGAAATAGATCTGTTAGAAGACCCTAGGATTGGGCTCTTACAATCAAGGATGTCCTATTTCACCTCTATTGTACATTATTTTGGCAGAGTCTCTTATTCAAAAACTTGAATTTGAAAGGAACTTTGGTCATCTCTCGAGCATCCATTTTGTGCATTGGGTCAAGAGCATCAACCATTCCTAGTTTGCATATGACACCCTCTTCTTTGGAGAAGAATTGACCATTATTGCCACCAAATTTAAAATACCCTAAAATTCCTTAATGATTCTAGAGTTCTAGCCAATTCTAAAAAGAGCCATTTGTACACCTAGAATAATAATAGCGAAATCCAAGCAACCATTTGTAGAATTCTACATGATCCAATTCAAGAAGGTTGATCTGTCTTATGTTATCTAGGTATTACTGTCTGCCTCAAACCCTTCCCCCACCTATCTTGGCTTCCTCTTCTTACCATATTCAAGAACAAATTCACCCAATGGAGAGCTCAATAGATAAACCCTATTGGTAAAGTTGTCTTATTGAAATCCATTCTTGTTTCTCTCCTAAATTTCCAATTCTTAGGTCTCTTGGCCCTAGTAGGAGTAAAAAGTGCTATTCCCAAGAGAATTGTAAATTTTTATGGAAAGTATGAAAATCAAATACAAAGAAATTCCACCTTGTTAACTGGGTTGTGGTCCATGTTCCAAAGTGTCATGGAGGTTTGGGAGTTAGAGATACATCCTTAATGAATGTGGCATTGGGCACAAAACTATTATGGCATTTTATAACTGAGAAGGGTGATTGGTTGAAATAGGTCCTCTATAAAATACATATTTGGAGAGATTGAAAGAGCTACTTGGAATATAGTTAGCCTCATCATGGGGGCTCTCAAATTTATTGTTTTTTGGTAGTATTTTCCCCCCTCCTAAAATCTAAATTAACTTGGATTCTAGATAATGGATCACAAATGAAATTTTGGAATGAAAGCATTATTGGATGGACTCCATTTTCATTTCTTCCCTTGCATATATTTAAAGATGGGATCAAGATGAAGTATGGCTAGGTTGGTTCTTGGGAATTTCCTCCTCCCCTCTCCCCACCCGCAACTTCCTGACCTTACTCCTCTTGTTGATATTATCCTCTCCAGGATACTCAAAATTTTTTGCACACAAAGGATATGAATCCCTTTTATTCCAAGATGGCTCTCCTTTTAAGTCTAGAATTTGGAATCAAATCTAGGACTCAAATGGGATTTCCATTTTTTTTTTGGATTTTGGCTGACAAAAATTACTTTAAAATTTAATAAATCAAGGCATCCAACACCCTTCAATATGTGCCCTATGCAAATAAAACAATGAGAATATCTCCCAGTTCGTAATGTGGCAGCAACGCCGCCTGTAAAATATACACTGTAGGGGGGGTCCAGGGAGGCTACGACCTTTGGGAGCCCCCCCTGGTGGGGGGATCCGGGGCAGCGCCCACGAAGCTAAAAATAGATATAAAATTTCCTTGTAAAATGTTGTAATTTCGTAGTCAATCAGGCAGTTCATTAGGCGGAGATCCGACTGTAGAAGTTATGTTTAATTTAGGGTTTTTTGCCCTATAAGGAAACCCGTCGCTATATATGAGGGAATTGTATTGCGTCTATGTAGATTGATATTTTGAGTGAGAAAGAGAGAGGAGATTGTGTGAGAGAGAAGAGGGAATTACAACGGATCTGTTGTATGTTGTATATCTTTAGTTTGCTGGACAATATAAAAGGAAGGACTACCTGTTTCTCCGTGGATGTATCCCAAATTAGGTGAACCACATATATCTGTGTCTCTCTTGTTTTATGTGTTTTCTGTGTTTGTATTTCTGAAACATATTTTATGTGTTCCATTGCTCTGTAATATATAATTTTCTCACATTTATCCCCATGCATTATGTATTCATAGCTCTACCTCCTCTTAGCAAAGCCCCCCACTCCTTGATGCAGTCAAATCACATGCTCTTGAAGATAAAAATTAACCATCACAACAAGATGGTATCTTAGCATGGAATGTTTCAAACCCAATTCATTTATAAAATTGAGTCCATGGTTTTTGTTATTCTTTTTCTCAGAGTTCATTGTGCCTTAAGAGCTTCCTCTCTTTCCTTTTCTTGTGCCTCCATGCACAAAGGAAAAGCTTCCTTCCTCCGTCATTCTATGTTAATCACTATCCCCTCATTCCTTCCTCATTATATCCCTACATATTACTATAATTACCCATGTGACAACCTTTTTTTCTAATCTCTCTTGTAAATATTTATTAACTCAAAGTCTTGTAAATAATTGTGGAAATGTAAACACAATGAACTGGTCAAGAAGTGGGACATGGATTTTGAGTCTTAGGGAGGAGATTGTGTGGGAATTGGGGGATGGAAGGATGCTCATTTAATTGCTACCATAGTCTTAATTGGTGTATTTAATATTTTAATTGAGTTTAATATCCAATATGGTAGGAAGGAGGAAGGGGATGGGCTTCCTGAATGGAGGACAAACCCATATTCCTCCGTCATGTCTCGTGGGCTGTGCATGGTAGGTCAACATGCAAGAATGTGTTAGTAAGAAAGGGCTACATGAGACAGGAGGGTGGGTAGAAAGAGAGTATTCATGGCAGAGGGGAGCCTTGGAAGGAAATTTTGGGCAGTCTGATTCATAAGCACATGGTTGAGAAAGGTATGGACAACTTGAAGGAACCAAAAACTAGGGTTAGGGTTGTGGGCATCAATGTTATGGGCTAGACATACTAAGTTTGATCAACACATATGAAGCAAGCATGGGAATACTCGACGAGGTTCATTGACTCAAGTTTGGGCTATGGGTGCACGCAGTGTAGTGTGGACAAGAAAAACCAGGTGGAGGTGCAGTGTGCTCTGGATTCTCAATAAAGGGTGGAGGCTCTATTCTCTCTATATTACTGGTTTGTAGAGGGGATTTTTTGTCTTCTGAATCACTGTGGGCTTCATATTAGGACAACAACATGCTCTAGATTCCCTATATAGGGTGGAGACATTTGAGGCAGTATTGCCTACTTTAAGTGGGTGGAGAAGGGGCGGTCTTTGGATTCCTAAAAATAGTTGTCTGGATTGGTTTTAATTCCCTTGAGCACTTCTCCCTAGGCTTTGAATATGGCTTGGGGGTGGTTGACTATAAGAAAGGATAACAATGTAGTCAACCTATGATTGGGTGGAGAGTTGAAGTCCCACACTTAGTTTCCAGTTGTACACTTTATAAGATCAATTTCTTACTTATGAATTTATACACGTTAAGTTAGTGTGAATGCCTGTTGTTGTTGCTGTAGAGCAGGCTCTTGTAAAGAAGGCTATATATTTTCATATGTTGTGAGGAGAGGAATAAATGCTTAATCCTCATGGTATTGGGACTTGAAGGTTCCTGCATGGTTTCTATACTCATAGAGTTTTCCATGGATTATTGATTAGTTCGAATGTTGCTATGGTGATTGAAATCCGTTGGTATGTATATTATGCTTTAGTTAAAGTTATTTGGGTTTAATAGGTTGTTGTTTAAAGTGTTAAGCATGCATGTATATGGTTATAAAGCTTGCAGGGTTCGTAGGGTGGTATTTTCCTTACTCAAAAATCAGTGAGGGAAAGTAATGTTTCATTGATGTATTGCATGGATTTGTATTACTATGGTAGATTCCACTGGGTGTCATAGCCATAGATTTTGGCTTGGCTTTGATGCCTAAGAGGAAAGTAGGTTCATGGATGTGAGAATTGTTTTATTCGCAACTAGAGATGAGAGATTTCTTGCATGATAAGATGGTAGTGAAATCTTGCTTGTGAGGAGTTATGGGTCGATATAAACCATAGGGAAAGGCATAGTTAATTCCTTGGAGGAATTTAGGAAAATCCTAGAAAAACACTCTAGATTATAGGTCTGTAAAGCGCCTGAAATATGAGGCTAGACTAGGCTTGGTCCAAGATGGATTGGGAGTTTGGGTATTCGGGATAAAGCGTAGAACTGTTACCATTTTTTTTTGGTTAGGACTTGTTCGAGGGTCTAGACTAGTTCATGGTTAGGAATTTTTCAGGGGTCCAAGAAAGTTTGTGTTCATAGGGTAGTCTGGAGTTGGATGTGAGCCCTAGTCTAGATTAGTCTAAGGGTTTGGGGTCCTGTTAGGGCTCCAGGAAACTCTCCTAGGTTGTAGCTCAGAGATGCCTAGTAACATATAATTTTCAATATGGTTCTAGGAACTTATTGGGATGGGTGATGGTTTGGTTCAAGCCAGATAACTGCATCTACTCTGTTTTCACTCCAGACATGCATGAACACCCTCAGACTACAAGGCTTTAGACCACCAATGCTCAAAAATTTGGGGATTAGGTGAATAGAGGAAGAAGACTAACCACACCAGCAGATGCATACAAAGTGTATGATGGCCAGCTGCAATTAGTAAAGAAACTTGCAAATCTAATCTATCAATGTAGAGATAAGATGATAGTTATCTTGCATCAGATACAGGAGAAACTTGAGTGACCTACTCACTGATACATTCAATTGCCTAATCCAGAGATAAGATGACAATTATCTAGCATCAGACATAAAAGAAATCATGAATACAACACTTTAGGCACAAGCTTAGAACAGAGGAGAAATGGACATTGAGAAATTAACAACAAAAGAAGCTTGCCTTGCTGAAAATGAAGATGAGATGCTGCAAGTTACAGAATATCTACAGTCCCCAGAAGTTGAACCGAAACAAAATTTCCAACCCTGATTACATCTTTCTTCTGGCTATTTATAATCTATTGTTACAATGGCCCTTGGCCGTTTAGGGATGGAGGGGTCTTAATTGACCACCAACTATCATTAACTGTTTGACATCGTCTTTGAATGTAGTTGCTTTCTCCACTACGAAAACCTGATTAGTTCTTGTACTGTGCTGTCCTGCTAGGTGGTCGGATTGATCACGGCAGTAGAGTTCCATAACTGTTTAATTCGGTTTCTGAGTCGTGCTGTGTCCTTTTCCCCTTCGGCCATGCTCTTCTTTTAATTTAGTTTCATGGTTAGACTATCGCCAGACTGACAGAGTCATCCATCTCCTCCTTCAGGTAACAGACATGACATGGGATATGGAGTGCATGGGCAGATGAATGGTCAGGAGTGATCATGAATGGTGACCGTCGGATCGTGGGAGATGTGTGGTGGAGATCACTTTGTGGAGGCTAGCGGTCATGTTGGGAGCGGGACATGTCTGGGCCGTTAGATCTTCGGGTGATCAGATTGGACGGTTATCAGGCAAACATAGATGTATGGGTGATAATGCGTGGGGTGGTTTGATTTGAGTGGTAATGGTTTTGATTGGGTGGACATCGGGCGGTAAGTGTTAAGTGTCAGAACTCGCACGATGTCATTCAGTGGATGACACATAGCGGCGAAGGAGAGAGGAAAACCACCCTCATTGGGCGGGTACTTTTTGTGCTAGTTGTCCATGCGATATGGGCAAGGATTGTTAGATCCGGCGGGGTTGATCTAACGGTGGAGAATGGTCAGGCATGTTTCATTGATCGGAAGGAAAGTGGGCCGTGGGATCAGTGGGAAAAGATCAACGACGGAGGAAGGTGGGATGTACGAGATGTCTTTGGGGAATGTGTCATAAGCACGTAAGACATATGGGTAAGGTTTTATGGGTGTTTTTAGGGCTTTCGCGCTTGGGGCTAAGGATAGAAAGGGTTTTGTTGGGGTATGAAGTTTAATTAAGGAAGCTGGAAAGGTAAAGTGTGAGAAGAATAAGAGAAGAAGTAGAAAATGGCCTGTGTATGACCCTTTTAAGAACAACAAAGTAGACCAAGCCTTTCCTGTAACCTTCAAAAAGTCAGCACTGCACCTCAGGTCTAACAGTGGCTCCTTCTAGGGATGAAATCCTCCTGTGAGGTTTCAAGAACCATAGACCACCACCTTTTATATAAGAAACAAGATTAGAAATACTACCTAGTATTCCATTGGGCATGGAGTCTATCTAAGCCTACCCTAAAACTTTAAAAATAGCATATTTACAACACTGTGGCCTGAAAGCCTTAAACAAAATAAACTTTCAAAAACTGCCCATTGACTGGGCCATCAAAAATTGTTTCTCCTTCCAAACTTTGCAGAATGAAAGTATTGTTCCCCTAGATTTGGGAGATGACAAATGGTCCTGTCCATAGAGTATCAAATTTACCATGATTTCCTTTCTTTTCCTTTAGTACGTCCCATTTGAGAACCCAGTCACCAACTTGAAAATTGTCCATCTTTGCCTTTCTGTCAAAAGTTTCCTTGATTTTCCTTTGATGTATTGCAGACCTCTCAATCAATTGATCTCTGATCTGATGAACTTCAGCCAAGTCACTCATCCTCCTTGCCATGTCAATTTCTTCGTTTTTCTCTTCCTGTAAGAATTTGGCCATAAGGAGGATTAATTGGATTGGGAAAACAACCCCAGTGCCATATACCAAATTGAATGGGGAATTCCCTGTGGACTTCTTGGTAGTAACCCTATCAGCCCACAATGCAAACTTCAGTTTGGAATCCCAGCTCCTCTTGTTGTCTTCCAACAAATTTTTGATTATCCTTACTAGGCTTTTATTGGATGATTCTGCTAGGCCATTACCTTGAGGATAATATGAGTTGGAATGCATTAATTTTATGCCCATTAAGTCACATATGTCCACAAATTCTTTTGCCCTGAAAGCTGCTGCATTGTCTATAACCAATTTACCTGGGCAACCAAACCTGGTGAAAATGTTCTCTGTCAAGAATTTCATGACAACTTGGTGATCAACTTTCTGAGTGGGGATGGCCTCGATCCATTTGGTAGAATAATCAGTGGCTACTAAAATCCATCTATGCTGGCCACTGGAATGTGGATTAATGTCCCCTATGAAATCCAAACCCCACTGTTGAAAAGGTCCACTAGTATGTATTGGATTAAGGGGGAAAGGTTTCAGATTCTGCCTTGCTGCGAACCTCTGGCACTTGTCACAAGATCTTACAAATGAAAATACATTAGAAAATAGAGTGGGCCAATAATACCCAACTCCCAGGATCTTGTGGACTATGGTTTTCCAATAGTGATGTCCTCCACATATGCTAGAATGGAATTGGTGCATGACTTCCACATATTGCTCTTTGTCTAGGCATCTTAAGAGGATTCCGGATGGGTCCCTCCAATAAAGCAAGTTGTTGTAAATACAAAATTTGGCTGCCTTGAGCTTACGGGTCCTGGTTTGGCTTGAACTAAGGCTTGGAGGAACTTCTAGTTTCAACAAGAAGTGAACTATCCTAGAATACCACTCGCAAGAAGCTAGATTTTCAGCCAAAGACTGTGTTAGGTTCCTATACTAATAGGTGTCATATATCATGATTGACTTGGTTTAGCTCTGAAATATGTTCATACCTTTACTTGTTGCAAAGGTTTTCCATATTTGTGAAAAACAAAAAATAAAAAAATGTAAAGAGGTTATGCCTAGAAAAAGAATAAAAGGGCAAAAAGAATAAAGAAAAGGTCATAAAATGAAAGAAAATGAACCCCAACAAAAAGAAAAGACCATGAAAGTGTGCAAGTCTAAATTCCACTACTATATAATTTTATAATAAAGATTGTGTGCAAATTGTCACCTATGCCACAATCCATGATAACCAAATAGCTTAATCTTGGTTATTCCATGTTAGGGACAGAGAATGAAAATATGACCAAACAGTGTAATCTTGGCAGATAAGTAGATAGGTAGAGTGAATAAAAGGAGCTCAATAGTTTAATCTGAGCCCTTGGATGTAATAAGGTTAGATTTAGATAGATATCACTATGTGAAAGAAAAGAAAGTTTGAAGAGGGTTTGCCAGTTTAAGTGCACCCTAATAAAGAAATGAAAATGTTAGGATAAGTAGGTAGGGTAAGTAGATGATTGGTCGCAGAATAATTGTGTAGTGAATGGTTAAATTTAATGCTTAAATATTTTGCTTTCATCACTTGGACAAAGCATAACTCACATTGAAGACATATCAAGAATCAATGTCAAATTAATTAACTTCCTTATCCATTTTCCCTCTAAGTTTCACTAATTTCCCATAAGTACTAAAGGCACTTACAAAGTTAGAGGGGCTCAGAGCATTTCTCTGACTTTTGGAGGGATCGAACCCTTGGCCCAATAACTTTAAATACCTAAAGTACTTAAGTCTCCTACATCAACATTTACCCATCCATAAAATCATTCATTCCCTTGATAAAACTTGTCCTAAGTAAAATCCTATTTTACTTAGGGAAATTAAAACATTTTATATCAAAACCCTCAAATAAGCCTAAGTCATGAATGTTATATGATGAACTCTTTCGAAAACATTTTAACTTAGTGCATATTTCATATTCTACAAAGTCATATTAACCACTAATGTGTATTATTATTTAAATCCTGAAAATCACCCATTTCCCGTATTATTATTAAAAATCCCAAAAAATTACATATCCCGCCTCGTGGTTGCGAAATAACCCTAATAGAGTTTGATAAACGAGATTAATTAGTCAACCGTGACTAATTAAGAACCCTGACCCCTGCCATATTAAATAAAGGATTAATTTATAACTTTGGACAAATCACAACCCCCCGATGTAATTAAAAGATTTTTATTAACGTCGGTCCCCCTCCATTAAACATCAGTCACTTCCCAATCCTCGATCACCGTCCGATCAGATCTCTAAGATTTGACGACTATCTCTCATATCACGTGGGCCCCTTGGTCGAATGTTAAACGCGCGATGTGAGTGGTTTTCCAAAAAGCGCCGATGCTACGTGTCAATTGACTAGTGGAATCGCGTGGCCCTCCCTCAATACCACCTACCTCCCATAAGTGGTGCGATAAAACTCGCTTACCGCCTCCAATAAATGACAAAGAACGTCACATCGTTAAGTTGACGCCACCTATCCTTGTCACTAAACCCACCAAAACATTGACTTTGTATAAAAAACAAGTGTAATCCATTGTTCATCCTTTATCTAGACAATTCATGCATGCACGCAGTATGTCGAAAATTGACTAGCTCGTCCCCTAACTGTCAACTGCCTCGAAAGTTGTCGTTTCAACGCTGCTCCAGTCCACTATGTGCATCTTGCGAACGTGAACACCATATCCATTTCCCAAATAACATGTATTTACCAGATTTTCTCCCAGAAACCCTGTTATATACTAAAAATTCTTCTGAAATTGCTTTAAAACCCAAAGTTTCGGTATAATTGAGTTGATAGCTTAGTTCAGAACTTCCCAGGCACCTCTGTCTCAAACAATTTCATTGAAAACCACAGTTTCATCCCTAAATACACAAGAACTAGGGATCGAAACCTCCATGGCCCTCAATGTAGCTCCAATCACTACTCTTCACAGGGATTTGGACCACCTTCCCTTGGCTGATAGAGACTTCCAAATCAAAGACCTCACATTTGATGAACCCCCCTTGAAACTGCACTGCAAATACCGAGACATTTATCTGAATAATGCTGATACAATTGGTCTTTGGAAATCAAACCTCCTTAAATACCAATTCCCCTTTGTCCATATATCTTTCCAGATATTGTCCACCAATGCCATGCAAATTACAACCCTAACCTGAGAGCTGTAATGTCCCCCGACCAACAAATCCTTTTCACCATTAGTAGTAGTCTCTATAAATGAAATATTGCAATTGCAACCTGGTCAGGACCTCACCCCTCTGTCTATTGCTAATTTTCTTGACAAATATTTAAAACTATCTAGCTCAGAGATCACCAGAGTCTGCCATTTTCATGATAAAGGAATACATTTCAAATAACCCACCACCTTACATGATAGGTGTTTTTGTCGGCTTAGGGAGGGACATTATTACCATGATTACCCTATTCTAGGTTTTACAACCAATGAATATGTAGATGACCTTTGCTTACCATGCCTATCTTCACCCCTGGCCAGCCTCCTATTTCCAAGTATGACTATGCTGCATTCATAGCTGACAAAATCCATCATGATCATCATGAGATTAGAGATTTGAAAGTGTGTGTTCATCACTTTTCCTTATACTTCTGACACCTTCCTTTCAATACCCTTTTCTGCAAAAGCTGATCCAAAGGTAATCCTAGGTCATCATTTTCCGGACCTCTATTTTTCACTACTCATACTCTTCTCCCTATTCATACACATATTTCATTGATCAGTTTGTCCATCCTATAACTACCATGCTGACAGGAAACCCTCCCCCTAGAATCAGTGATGATATCAAAAGAATCCTTCAGCTGTCAAAGCAGTATAGGATAGGTGACTGGTACTTGTACCAGAATCACACTGAGATCAGAGTTCATGGGTGTGAACTACCCCCCTACAAGTTTCCCAAGTATGTCCCCATGATATTATTTGCCCTGGAGTACTACAGGGAAATAATCAACTCTAACAAAATTCATTTCATGAAAGCAAAGAAGAAAGCCCAACTGAGGATCAAAGATCACTTAGGCCCATTTGTGTGCAACAACAGAAAAGCAGGACAAGTGTTATAGACATTTTTGTGCCTTACAGCTCTAAGCATGAAATGTCCATAAACCAAGGGATCCGAAGTCCCTAAAAGTGTTGTTCCGACCCTTAAAGGAACAAGGTCAACAAATTACAGCTTCTCCCAGAAGTTCTCCACCAGAAAATGCTCAGAATCAGTCAAATCAGGATCATTTCAGCTGCTCCACTGGCTAGCTGCGTTGCATAGCACCCAAATACACTAGCTAGGTGCGTTGCAACGCACCTAAATGCACTATCAGGGTGCGTTGAGTGGGAAATGACAAATGGCAGTGCCATTCCGCGAGGTGGAGAGACAATGGAAGCTTCCAGAATCTTCCCCAATGACACTTGCCTCACTGAATTCGAGCAAGGATGAGTAAGAGGCTCTCAGTCTCCAAGTGGAAGCAAGAACTGACAGAGAGAAGCCACTAATCAATTCATGAGCTGACTCATCCTCCTTGCATACATCTATATATGGATCCCTCATCCCAGAGATCCAGAGGCTGGAATTTTGTACATTGCAAAGAATTGCTGTTGGTTTTGAGATAGATATCAGAGTATTGGGTGATTTATGCTTTGTTGGAGGTGAAGAGGGGCTTCTTTGCTGGGAGGTTGATGCTGGATCAGGAATCATCGGTTGTAACTCCTCCTGGATCTTCTTGTTATATCAATAAAACTATTTGAGTTTCTCCTACATGCTTGTGTATCATTGATGCTTGTTACATTTGTATGTTTAGCTTAAATCTGATCCTAAGCTATTTATGAATATAAATCCATGTCTTTGTGTAGTTTTCTTCTTCTGTGATCCTACAGGAACTTGGTGAAGCTGGGCAAGTAAGGAAGCATGTAGCTGGAAGCTGTCAAAGAAGAGAGAGATTGGATCAAAGGACTAGCGCAAGACACAGGTTGGTTCATCCTATTCCTCTTTGTTTATAGTTCATAAAGAAGAATACAAAAGTAGTTTTCTCTGTTTGTTTCTAAGGTAACTGTCACAACTTAGTGGGATAGAGTCGTTCTGAATAGACACTTTTCCGTTAACAAAATGGCGACTCCGCTAGGGACGATTGTCTAGTTAGTTAGTTTGTGTTTCTCTTGTTGTTTATTTCAGAAACTTAGAAGTAGCAAATCGAACTGCATTTGCCATTAACAAATGCAAAGTAGACATCTGCTGCTTTAGTCCATTCACTGGATCTGTTTATCATCTGAATAGCTGATTCACAAATGATCTGATTGCCCTTTGTGATAGCTCTTAGACCTCCCTTAGATCTACCCTCTGATTGTGCATTACTGATTGCTTTTACTCGGCCAAAAACCATAGATTAAACTGCAAACCGTGACCCAGAACCCGGACAAAATTCTCGTTTCTGCCCCAGCGCAGGCTCTGTGAAGAGGTTCTGCATTTCAACGCACTTCCCGAGAGGGCTACTTGCGCTACAATGCAGTTTCTCTATGTAACAGGTGTGCTGATCTGCCTAGCCTTGTGCAGCTGAGGTTCTTTGCTTCATTTTTTCAGTTTTGTCTCTGATTTTTGCAGCTTGTGATCAGTGTATGTGTCTTTTTAAAAACCCCTTTTTCTTGCCGTAATTTCGCCTCCTTTTTACAAAAAGACTGTAGATGTTTTTGTGTGTTTGTTACGTTCATTTACAGTTTTCCATTGCAAAAGTAGAATAGTCATACTGTCGTCCTTTGATTTAGATCTGTCGCAAGTGTCGATTTTGATCATAGGAGAGAGTTTATTTGCTGTTGACAGTCGATTATGCTTTTACTTTTGCCTTTGGTTTGAATTTGTGACTTTCTAGTGTCGAAACGAGTATTTATTTCAAAATCATAAAGTGCCGTAACCATCTCTACCTTTTGATTTCGAAAAGAAGCTTGTTTGTGTTTGTCACTTGAAAGCAAATTCAGATTTGTACATCAACTTTCTTTTTATGCATCAATATTAAGAAAGTGAAAAACAAATACATGCACATGTGCATTTGCATATTGGCAGTCTGTTTGGCTTGATTTAAGAAAGTGCATTTACAGTGTGCTCTTTGCTCTTTGTGAAAAGATTGTGTCTTTCTTTTCCCCTTGTAGCTAGGATTTTCATTGCTGAAAAGAGATAAAAAGTTTGCTTATCATCTTTAGATTGCATTTTAGGAATTACATCTACATCTCGTGGTGAACCCAAAAAGCAAACTTCATAAGAAAGATCAACCTAAAATAAATTCAATGAATATAACAACGCTTTGGAACTTAACACACAACATTTAGAGGTCTAGGCTAGAGACGTATTCTGGCATCGTAAAGCCTGGTAACTGTTGTCCTCACTGATGGTTGGGTGATTCCTCCACTTTGAGACGATAAATGCCAGTACGGACTTGTGCTCCCATGTACCGTCGAGTATATATTGGGAGACCCCTATAGGCTTAAATCCTTTATCCATAGGAAGCCGTGTCTGCCGCCCTATCGATCGCAATGCACTGAACACAACATTCGGGAAGATTGACTGCCATACCGTAAAAAGTATTCTGCAGTTTTGCGATTGGTTTGGTACTCCCTCTACCTAGATCTCCAAAGCAGTCCCTTTTGTTCCTTTTAGACTCAACGGAAAAGGTCCATCTGAGCACTTGTCACTTCAGGATCATTAAAAATCGAAGGAGACTAGAGTCATCTTTTGTTTTTTCTTGACTCTTAAAAACTGAAAAAACAAGTTGTGTCAAAGCGTGTTAAAATTTATTTTAAACGGAATATTCATACCCTTTTCCTACGTTGATCTTGGGTTGAGAAAATGGAGCCTACCAACCAAGGAATTCCCCTTGGTGGAAATCCTAGTCCCTTCTCCTCTTGGGGAGATGTTGGTGCGCCCCATATGGCCACATTGTCGCTTCCAGGACTGACAATTGGCTTGCCAGTATGGCTCTTCTCAACCAATGTCGTTCAGAACAACACCATTCCTGAACAATCGAATCGGCAATTAGATGAGTCCAGAGTTGCCCACCAGCCTTCTATTTCCTCTAATTCTTCCTCTCCTCCTTCTTCGCTTGATGGAGCTGGCAAAGCCAAAAGTCAAGTTCCTAAGGAGAAGAAGGAAAAGAAGAAGAAAGAGAAGAAGAAGAAGGAGCCAAAGGCGAATGTGGAGAAAACGAGTGTCGTCTAACGAAAATCCACACACTGCACCGACCAGGCCTAAATTGCCATGTGTCATTTGCAAAGGAGACCACTTTCACAGAGATTGTCCTTGCATCCCTCGGATACTAAGGGACTGGTCTCCTCGTTTGCACAATCCAGTGTCATCAACCTCTGATGATCATGTTGAAAGCACACCGTCAACTAGTGAAAGTGAAGCCACAGGACAAAAAGGGAAAGCTAGATTTCCTTGTAAACTGTGCGAAGGCAATCATGCCGTCCACCATTGTCCCTTCTTAGACGAAGCTAAAAGAGTTTTGGATGATCATCCGGTTTCACCGTTACAACTTCCTCCTGGATATAAAAAAATCTTGCCGAGTCCCGCTAGTTGAGAATCCAGCTGGCCCGCTCAAGTGGTCGGCTGAAGCGCCTATCATTGAAGATAAACCATTTGGATCCATACCAGACGAAAGTCAAAAGGTCGAGGCGGCAGTTGGCCTGGTCTTGCCTTCAGAGGTTTCATCTTCAGATGATACAGTCACTAAAGAGAACAAGGATGACACCATCCAAATTTTCTTCATAAACACAGACTCCGACGAACATGGGGGCAATTTACCTGTTCCTTTACCGCAGGAAGAAATTTGTCAGAGCCGTACCCGGTCGTCTATTCAGTCCCACCTCCAAGCAACCTAGTTGTTTCCTTCGACTGGAATCAACTAGGCAGACCCCGTTTACCAGCAAGTGTACCATTCCGAATTATCGTTCAAATATATAGAATGGTTATGGCTGGTACCATCATAGATGAGGGGGCTTCTGTGAGTATCCTTTCCTCTATTGCTTAGAAACTGCTTGGTTCGCCATCGCTTTTGCCTGAAATGAGAAATCTGACAGGCTTTGATAAAGGAACCAGTCTACCTTTAGGGATCCTTCCCGATGTGCCCATAACATTGAGAGGGAAGACAGTTCACATGAACGTAATGGTAGTTCAAGGACCCTTGGATTATAACTTACTCCTTGGACGAGACTATATTTATTGCATGGGAGCCATCGTCTCCTCACTCTTTAGAGTAATGTGTTTTCCGCACGAAGGAAGAGTGGTCAAGCTCGTGGACCAACTTTCATTTCCGGATCACGCATAGCAAATAGTCATATACCATCCCTAAATGGTCTCTTCACACAAGAAATGTCTCAATCCCCAGTTCGTCCTCGCGATAAGCGCGAGTAATTCGGAGGGATATGAATGAAACCCAGGGGGCATGCATCCTGGTCTGCTTCGGCAGGAAAACTTCGGGTATAGGGTAGGTTTCCGCGGGAGAATATGACTAGTCTATACCCCGTCCGTGATTGGAAGAGGGGTTATTCTAGAATAAGATTCTCTTGTTAAAGTTATGTGAGTTGGCAGGCATCGTCGCTCACCTTTGTTTATCTCGGTAAACATCGCTGAAGAAGTGTTTTGTTTGCACCGCGAATAGAACAATCTTTGGGTAACCTGAAAGAGGTAGGCCTCTCTCGGTAAAACAAATGTTTTAATGGACTAAAGAAGGGGTAACCTTGAAACTCTGTTTTATACCTGGGGGCATGCAAACATTTTGGAGTGCAAGCAAAGAACGATTATTTATATGTTTTTTGGATTAGTCGTTTCCTAACTTTCATAAAGAAAGGATGTGGGGCAAAACTCTAAAAGTTGCCGTTTTTATTTGAGACATTCTTATCATATGACTGGATTAATCGAGTAGAGTTTTAGCGCATAATTAAAGCTCGTTAAAAAATAAACATAAGACATGAGAAAATGTTTCCACCCGCGTTTAAGCTCGTTAAAAAATGAACTATTCCCTGGTAAATAACCACCGTGAATGTAGCATTTCAGCCATTAAAGCCTTGGTCGTGTTTGCACTGTCACCTCCACTTTTCCATTGGCCAATCATTCACCTCCATTTGATTATTTACCCATTTTGAGGAACAACTGCGAAGAGTGATTTCACTAGCCATCCTTGTGACACTGCCGTGATTGGAAAATTCCAACCCTTACCTGGAATCAGCTGCTACCCATTTTATCACTCGTTCCTCAAAAGACGAGTCTTCTTTAAGCTCTTTTCAACTGTCTCATAAAAGATGAAAAGATTGCCGAGTTTTGGCCTTCCAGCTCGTTAAAGCGACCAGAAGTGCTATCCCTCCTCTAGATTTTAATCTTTTTGGACCTGAGGGATTATTGCACAAAAAGATCGAGCGCTTGTTTTGTTTGGCTCGTTAAAACTATCGAAAATTCATCCCTTCTGTATTGTTTTATACTTTTTCGGACTTAAGGGATTAGATGACGAAAAAGGAATTTTGGAGTTACCTTTACGTACCTTTTCAGACTCTCTAAAAATGAAAAGGACCGAGTTATCTTTGTCATTAAACTCGTTTAAAAAGATTAATAGTGACAAACTTGTCTTTAGACAAGAACGAGTTTCACTATCGCTAGGCTCGTTAAAACATAGCGATGGGTTTGCCCGAAGGGAAAATTATAGAACAAGCATATGTTATCCTCCTCAAGCTTGACAAAAATAAATAGGTACTGGTCAGCAATGACTGGGGAAAAATTGGGAAGAAAACTCAAAGAATCTTTATTGGTAGCAAGTCGCTCTTGAACATGACACTTCCATTCCGTGTCCGAGTCGGGTTGGGTTGTTTCATTCACCGGTCACATCACCATGGTCACGCCATACCATCCATATTTGGGGTAAATGCTACCAATCCATCACATAAGTGTCGCCGACATGTTCAAGAGAAGTCATCCAGAGAAGTCACCTATGTCCCATCCACTACCATACATTATACTTCATTCTTTTATGACCGCCATCCTGAACCGTATATCATCAGATCGTTTTCACCTCCGTCAAAATCATTTGCTCCGTTCCGTGTCATTGATGTGGGATTCATTAAGGCCCTCCTATGACGGATCACTGATTTTCGACATCAGCTCATTATCCAAGAAGTTGATCTAGGAACACCCCATTTAGTACTTTGAAGCTTGCATGCCTCAATGGCAAGTTTCTCACTTCCGGTGACAGGTATACATCAATGACCTTCGACCGAAAGATTTTGCATGGTGTTCGACGCCAAGTCCTTTATTCACACCACGTGAATTGTACTGCAGTACCTTGAGGGTCATTATCATTATCGGTGATTCCTCTCGCGCTTGTTAACAGTTCACATCATTGACTGGTAATCAAGCGATGTCTTTCCATGTTCGACTTCAAAACATTTCTCACATGGATCGACTTGTACTTCGAGTGAAGATCGGATGAAATTGAAGACCCCGGATCTAGTTTCATCCATCCGGGCTGCGATATATATTCAGGAAAATAAAGACATTGAAATGTATAGCATTGCAGCACAGATAATCATCCTACCAAAAGGATGATGGCTCTATCAGAATCATCAGTCTACCATCAGACGATTGTGTATCCTATGTACATGAAAATGAATTTATAAAGCTGAGCATGGGACTCCCGCCTCAGCTAGATCATGAAAACAGTATGAAGATAATGTATTGTATTGTATCTTATTACAGGTCTCCTCCCAGCATTGAAAGAACTTCGGATCCTCCTAATAAAGCATTTCACCCGATAAACGGCCTCATACTTTAGGGGGCAACTGTTATAGACATTTTTGTGCCTTACAGCTCTAAGCATGAAATTTCCATAAACCAAGGGATCCTAAGTCCCTAAAAGTGTCATTCCGACCCCTAAAGGAACAAGGTCAACAAATTACAGCTTCTCCCATAAGTTCTCCACCAGAAAATGCTCAGAATCAGTCAAATCAGGATCATTTCAGCTGCTCCACTGGCTAGCTGCGTTGCATAGCACCCAAATACACTAGCTAGGTGCATTGCAACGCACCTAAATGCACTATCAGGGTGCGTTGAGCGGGAAATGACAAATGGCAGTGCCATTCCGCGAGGTGGAGAGACAATGGAAGCTTCCAGAATCTTCCCCAATGACACTTGCCTCACTAAATTCGACCAAGGATGAGTAAGAGGCTCTCAGTCTCCAAATGGAAGCAGGAACTAACAGAGAGAAGCCACTAATCAATTCATGAGCTGACTCATCCTCCTTGCATACATCTATATATGGATCCCTCATCCCAGAGATCCAGAGGCTGGAATTTTGTTACATTGCAAAGAATTGTTGTTGGTTTGAGATAGATATCAGAGTATTGGGTGATTTATGCTTTGTTGGAGGTGAAGAGGGGCTTCTTTGCTGGGAGGTTGATGCTGGATCATGAATCATCGGTTGTAACTCCTCCTGGATCTTCTTGTTATATCAATAAAACTATTTGAGTTTCTCCTACATGCTTGTGTATCATTGATGCTTGTTACATTTGTATGTTTAGCTTAAATCTGATCCTAAGCTATTTATGAATATAAATCCATGTCTTTGTGTAGTTTTCTTCTTCTGTGATCTTACAGGAACTTGGTGAAGCTGGGAAAGTAAGGAAGCAGGTAGCTGGAAGCTGTCAAAGAAGAGAGAGATTGGATCAAAGGACTAGCGCAAGACACAGGTTGGTTCATCCTATTCCTCTTTGTTTATAGTTCATAAAGAAGAATACAAAAGTAGTTTTCTCTATTTGTTTCTAAGGTAACTGTCACACTTTAGTGGGATAGAGTCGTTCTAAATAGACACTTTTCCCGTTAACAACAAGAAGAAAAAGAAATCATAGAGACAAAGATTCATTTAAAGAAAAGTTTTGCTTAGAATTATGACCCTCATGGTTTCATTTGTGATAGGAGGATAAAGCATAAGTTGTCACCCTACATCCATCACAGAATCCATGAAATAGAACAATATGTCAACTTAAATGAATGGAGGGAAGGGACTTTGATAGAACAGGATAGTGATCAGGTTGAAGTTGATAATGTGATGAAAGATTTGGAAAAGAGGCTTGAATTGGAATCTTTTGTACAGGTGCCAGCTGAAACTTCTCAAAAGCAAACACAGGAAACTAATGCTCCCACAACAGAGCCATGACAGAGACAAACACAGGAAACAAGTGACCCTACATCAGGGAAACCACAAACATCAGGGCAACCACAAGCATCAGAATAGCCAGAGGTATGAGAGAAGCTTGAAATCTCTGAAGAGCTAGCTCCACCATAGCCACATCTGGCTCAAACAAACATGGGAAATCCCCCAGTTTTGAAGACTCCTCTGAATGAGGAAAAGAGTTTGAAAAGAGATAGCGAAGTAGCTACCCCTTCTAGTAGACCCACAGATCAAACCTTTGCTAAGAGGAAAATGTTGAATCCTTATTCAGAAGAGGAATTCATTGAAGCAACTACAGAGAGCATGAAAAAGGAGGGGATAGACAATTTACAAACATTCCCAACAGGTGGGACACCCTCAAGTTCACAGAGGCAAGAACTAGAAAGACAACCCAGCACAGAGGTTTCGTCCTTCAGGTCTTCTTCTAAGAAGATTATAGATATAAAGGGAAAGTTTAAGGAGATCAAGACAAAGAATGAGTAGCTTAAGGCACAAGCATATGCTCAGTACTTAAATATGGCCCCTACAAACCAAACCAGATTGATGTCAACCTTTGACATCAAAGAGGGCAAAATGCAGATGAGTTTCTTGAAACCCACAGTGCAACAGCCAAAATCCTTGGCAGATTACCTCAAAACTGATTTTGAGGTTTTGGCTAAAGACATCCACCCTATAGACCAGATTGAACTACACAAGAAAACATGTGAGATTGTCTATTCAACACTGACTAGAAAAGAAATGATGGCACATAGATTGCAAAATTCATTGAGCAATACTACAACTCAATTGCAGCTGGAGAAAGCCTCCTCACAGGCAAAGGACAATAGAATAAAATCATTGGAAGATTTAGTAATTGAGTTGGGTCATGACCCAAAGGATGTGAAGGTAGCAGAAAGTTTAATCAAGAAAAATAATGAAGACATAGATGCACTTAGAAAACAATTAAAGTTGCCACCAGTCATTCACCCTCAGACTGCTGAGGTAATAAAGAAGAAAAATGAAGAAGATCTTATGGACTTGGTCCTTAAGCTGAATGAACAATTAAAGGAATCTGAGCATGAATTGGAGAAAGCATTGCAGTCAAGGCAAAGTGAGTCGACCTCACAGCCTTAAACTGTAGTGCTAATAGTTTGCACAACAGTCCCTTCCACTATGGCAACTGTTTTAGCACCAAACATTCCTTTGGAAACAACTACACTAGTGGAAGCAACAGGTACAAAACAGGTAGGAACATCAACACAGAGTACAGAGGACTTGGTTAAGTCCATGGAGGAGATGAAGCTCCAGGTCACAGAGCTACAAAAGGTAAAAGAAAAATTCACTACCTTGGAGTAGAAATATGATTTATCAAAAATAAATTATGCAGAGGAGAGAAGGAAAAATAAGAGCATGACAGAACAAATTAAAGCACTAGAGAAGGACCTGGCATTTGATAGGCCTTTAAAAGAGATCATGAAGATATTGTGGACCAATATCATTGATTCTATCTGGTCATCAATTCAAATTATTTTTGAACAAATCAATTTAGTAAATTTTGCTCTTGAAGCAATTGAGAAGACTGGAGTGGAGCTGGGTAGAAAACCTGAGGAAGCAATTAGACTAATCAATTTTCTGAATAGTAAAAGCAGGGAAACAACTAGAACAATTAGATATTGAGGATAGGATTGGTACCATCCTCGAACTGAAGAAATCATTGAACAAAAGGAATTTGATGCAAGGCCTGGAACGTAGATGTCAAAGCATGCAAGAAGATATAGTCATGAGTTCATGAGAAAATTTGACATCCTAAGAATTAAAGGACTTCCAAGCCCTTTATTCATCAATGATAAACTAATGGTTCAGATTGATTACCTTGATAAATTACGTCACTAGGCTAACAGTCAGTAGTTCATCTTCGGCCAAGGCATTACCCACAGGGAAAGTTCTTCTTTATGTTTTAGAAAACCTTCTTCTTGAGAGATGAAGTAAAGCACTTATTCCTAGTACAACCCAATTTTGTGAAGTATACAGAAGCAGATGAAATTTACAGGAAGCTGATAAGAACAAATATACCAAATGATGAGTGGTGGACCAACATGATTGACATCCTATAAATTACCATGACTAAAGTGAGGGAAATAGAAATAGTTACCATAGTAAATTTGGTAAAAAGGATGAATGTTGGTAAACAGGTAAAGTGTATCAGATACATGTGAAAGAGTATCAGTTGAAAAGATCAAATCAGATGTCTAGCACAGAGTTACTAGCACAACAACAAGATGCACATTCGTAGAACAAGCCTCTAGCTCCTTCAATAAAAACAGGGACAGCAACAATCAGTTCACTATCTGTTTCTATATTTGAGACCATCTCTCTCTATATTTATGTAAAAAGATATTTTATTTTCCTAGAATAAATCTCATTTAGTTGTGAGATATTTTGATGTAAATTTTGTATAAATACTTCTTTATTCGAAGTATTGTGTGTGGATTCTACAACATTTCTATAGACATTTTCTTCTGGAATTGAAGTGCTATTGTACCAACTTTTGTATGGCTTGCTGGATCAAGGAATAAAGCTAAGGTAGTTTACATGATACTTGTGTCAAACAGAAATCAAATAAGTATTCTATATCTCTTGTGTTTTACTGTTTTCCCTTCTGTTTATTAATGATCATATGTGTTTTCATGAAATCTGAATGATAAACAAAATAATGATATTTCAGAAGTTGCTTTGCTGCAATCTGTTTTAAAAGGTTTATCTTCTTAATGTTTTCTTCTAGACTATCATAGTTAGGGAATTCTTAAATGCTCCCTTGCTTTCATAGTTTATCACAGTGACCCATTTAACAAAGAATACTTAATTGCTCCTTGTTAATGAGTACCCTCTATTCTGCATGTTAAACCTAGTTAAAGGATTCTTCATTGCCCTTTCTCCCTGTTTAATACCATTTCATCCATCCATCTGAACCTGGCATTTGCCTTTTGTTTTGCTACCTTGCCCTGTGAGTTTTCCCTTTAGTAATTGATCTGATCCAGTTAAGCCATTTCTTTGATTGACTCCATAGCCCAATGGCTTGAAGGCCTTGCTCTATCCATTTGTTCTCAGAATTCCACCACCCAACCAAAATCCATTTAAAGCATTCATAACTAGCCTAATATCCCATAAAACAAAGCTAAATCATAAAGAGAGAGCCCTCTCTGAGTACAGATTGGCTAGATTCTGTACTTAAAAGATTGGTTTATGGTTACCTCAGACCCCTTTCTTCTTTTAATAACTTCTAAGGAAAATCTGAGTGATAAAATAGGGGCAACCATACTGGGGAATGAAAAATTCCTTAGTTAAAACAAATCGCTAGGAAATTTAAAGTTTAAATCTGAAAGCATCTTAAAGAATTCATAGAAGTTATTTTGATATCTTTTAAGAAAGTAAAATAAAAAAAAACCTGAAATCTGGCTTCAGAAAGAACTCGGTACACTAGGACTAATCCTGACCCTAAAACCCCTAGTGTTTGAGAACCCCCCCAAGATCCCAAAATATTAGAAGACAAGAAAGCTCTATTAATCCTCGAC